>CAUYSK010032911.1:0-65406 GCA_963575035.1 Avahi laniger | reverse complement strand
TAAAGATAGACATAAAGATAAATGGAATAGAATTGAGAGTCCAGAAATAAACCCAGACATCTATGGTGAACTGATTTCAGACAAAAGTGTCAAGATCAATCAATGGAGAAATAATAGTCTTTTCAACAAATGATGCTGGGACAACTAGATACCACACACAAAAAAATGAAGCTGGACCCCTACCTAATACCGTATGTAAAAATTAATTCAAAAGTGGATCAAACGGTGGTGCACGCCTGTATTCTTAGCACTCTGGGAGGTCGAGGCAGTAGGATCCTTTGAGCTCAGGAGTTCGAGACCAGCCTGAGCAAGAGCGAGACCCCGTCTCTACTAAAAATAGAAAGAAATTAGCTGGACAACTAAAAATATATAGAAAAAATTAGTCAGGCATGGTGGCGCATGCCTGTAGTCCCAGCTACTCGGGAGGCTGAGGCAGGAGGATGGCTTGAGCCCAGGAGTTTGAGGTTACTGTGAACTAGGCTGATGCCACGGCACTCTAGTCCGGGCAACACAGTGAGACTCTATCTCAAAAAAAAAAAAAAGAAAGAAAGAAATTTGTACTTTTAGGCCACTGGGAAGCATTCATTGTGGACATTTGCTTTTTTTGTGAAACTTCCCATAACTTTTATTACTTGAAAATCTTCCATACTTTATACCTTCTGACAGTCACTGTGAGACCTCATTCAGCTACCATATAATATACACTGCCTTTTTAGCACCCAAGTGCTATAGAAGTGCTTTTTATTTTCTGAGAAAAGTGTTAGATTGATTTTTCAGTTCTGTGGAAGTGGGTCTTAGTTAGTGGTCTTCAGTAATTAGACACTATGTAGGCTTTTTATTGCTTATGTTCCTATGATCAGTCAACACTATGATGGTTTAGTTCGACCTGTTGAATCGAATTCACTCTCCTCCTGCCTGGGGTCAGGTATCAGCATGGCCACAAGGTATTACTGAGGAGAGTGGTTTGATTTACGCGATATTCTATCTGGGATCGCAGTGTAATTACTTGATTGTATTTTGTCTGAGGCGGCCCATAGGGGGAAAGGATGTGTTAACTCTTGATTAGGAGTGAAATGAAGCTTTCCCTTTTTACAAATCCCAGGGAACTCCCTTTCTTTTTTTTTCTGTGACCATCTCTCTCTCTCTCCACCCACCTTCCCCACTCCCGTTTTCTCACTTATCTTGTTGTTTACTCAAACCAGGATGTTTGTTAGTCCATTTTAGTTAGGACTAAATGTCACCCTTCTTTTGGTGTATTTACTGTTCAAGTTGAGGAAAAAAAATACTGCTTTTAATTTTCTTTCTATTTCTGGTTAGGCCTGCTAGTTAGAGCTTTGGGGTAATGCTATGGGCATGGGTTGGATCCTGGTATCTGTGCCAGTTGGTGATACCTGGTTCCATGGCTCCAGGGCTGTCCGTGCCCTTCATCATGAGGGTGCTGAAAGGAGAGGGGCGTAGCACTGTCTAGACCAACCGGAAAAACTCCTGAGAGTATGTGGCCACTGCTGCTGTGTTGGTCACATAGTCCCGATGTAAGTGGGCAGCGCTCTCGTGCTCTTGTGCCTCCTAGAGAATTTCTATCAGCATCCAGGCACGCTTTAGTAACTTAGTTAAAACTAAAGTGAAATATAGTTCCCTTCCTTTTGGGGGGGATGTGCAGACAGCTTCAGCAGTATCGACAGTGCTTTTTCTTTTGAAAAGTAGCATGTTAAGGTTGACAAAGCTGGGAATGGGTTGATAGCCTTGAGTTATGATATTTGTTTTCTTTATGCTTGAGATATTTCATAATTTAAAACAAAACAAAATAAAAATAACAAAGCCAAAAGTCTTCCTCTCATTCACGTTCCCTTCTGGCCACAGCCTCTTTCTTGTTCTCCTTCCTTGCAAGACTTTTGTTAAGTGTTTTCTACATAGGCTGCTTCTGTATGCTTTAAATTTAACCCCAACCAAATATTATAAAATGTTTTTTATCATACAGTGTTTGACACATACAGAATAATCTATATAGCATATGTAAGTTGTGAAGCTTAGTGCTGGAGTGAACACTCGTGAACCTGCCACTCAGCATAAGTGCGGGAGCAGTGTGGCAATGTCAGATCCGTGGGCTGTCCCTGTAGACTCCTGTAGACTGTCCACATTCTCCTCTAGCCACATGTCTTCCCTGCCGGAGGTAAACATTCTCATGCTTTTTTAATTTTTTAAAGTAGTTTTGTGACATGAGTGTGTATCCCTAAACAATACTGTACATTGCTTGGTTTTGCTCATTTTGGAGGATGTTAAAAATGATATCCCATTGTCCTGCTTGCTTTTTCACTCAGTATGTTTTTATTCTCTGTATTGTTGCATGTGGCATTAGTTCATTTTCACTGCTGGTGAATATGTCACAATTTATTCGTGCATGTTCCAGTTGACAATCCTTTGGGTCGAGTCCCATTTTTTGGAACTACATACTCTTGTATGTCAGTCTTGAGGCACATGTGGAAGACTTTCTCTGTAGGGTAGATATCTATCTCTGTAGAGTAGAATGGTTGGTTTGTAGAGTTACATGTAAGTCCAACATGACAAGATAGTGTCCAGTTGTTTTCTAAAGATTTTTACTGATCTACACAACCACTTGCAGCATAAAGATTATTATTAATGCATATCCTTGCCCACCTTTGGTCTTAATCAACTTTTTAAATTTGTAGCAATCTAGTAGGTATAAAATTAAAAAATGTATCTCATCGTGGTCTTAATTTGCATTTCCCAGATAATGAGGCTAAACATTTTTGTATATATTTATTTCTTATCATTCATGTTTGTTCTTCTGTGGAATCTCCTGCCTCATTTTCTATTGAGTTGTTGGTTTTTTCTTATTCATTTGTAGGTGTTCTTGATAAATTTCTGGATAATAATTCTTTCTCAGTCATACATGTTGCAAATACCTTCCCTTATTTTATGACTTTACTTTTCATCTTCTTTGTGATATCTGTTGATGAACAGAAGTCCCTAAATTTAATGTAGCCATGTTATTATTTTTCTCCTATTTTAGTGTTTTGTGTCATAGTTGGAAAAGCCTTCTCTACCCCATGGTTATATATTTTATTGTATGTTTCTTCTGAAAAGGATTTTATGGTTTTGCCTTTCACATTTAACTATTCAATACGGTTGGGATTGATTTTGTGTAGAGTGGGAAATAGGGCTCCAATTTCACTTTTCCATAAATGTCTAAACACCCATTTGTTCTACAGTCATTTATTGAAAAGTCAATCATTTCCCCATTCACAATCTATTTCTGTAATATTTTAAGTTTCCATATTTGTGATGGTCTTTCATTCTGGGTCCTTTATTCTCGTCTTTTGGTCATTTTGTTACCCTGGCCTCAGTACCCACATTATAATAAATGTAATACTATATTTTGGTATCTGGTAGGTAAAGCCCTTCTTACCCCCTTTTCCTGTCTCATATGTACACATTCTATTTTTGGCTATTTTGGGGCCTGTGTTCTTTCATATGAATTTAAAATTTGGCTTGCCAAGGTTTTTGATAAGACTTTCAGGCACTTTTATTGAAGTTGCATGGAAATTAGAAGTGAATTTGGGGAGACTTATTATAATCTTAATAATGATTATCTTTATTCATATATATCTCCATTTTAGGTCTCTGATATCTCAAAATAATTTTTATATTTTTTAATTTTAATTTTATAATCATAGGTTTATAATTTTCTCCATGAGGGTTGTGCATTTTTTGATGATTTATTCTTATTTTTCTATTTCTATTGTTAATAGTATTTTCTTTTAAATTAAATATTCACATTGTTTACTGCTAGTATTTAGAAATTGAGTTCATTTTTGTATATTGATTTTCATATTCAACCATATTGCTCAGCTCTCTTATTAATTCTAAAAATATCTTTGTGTTTTCTTTAGAGATTTTTCTGTAGATTGTCATATCATGTTTGACTGTAGATAATTCTGTTGTTTCTCCTTTCAAACTCCAATACCTGGCTTTGTTTTGTTTCATTTTTTTGTCTTAATGTACTCTGTAGGCCCTCAAGTATACTGTTAAATAGAAATGGTAAGAGTGGTTATCCTTGTCTTATTTCTGACTTTATGTATAGTGACATTGGTACATATTTGATTAAGGAAGTTTCCTTCTATGCATATTTTGCTGAGTTTTTTATTAGGAATAGGTATTATATTTTACCAAATATTTTTTTCTACATGTATTTAAATGGCAAATTCTTTATCTCCTTTAATCTGTTACTGCTGTAAGTGACCTTTATACATTTCCCTTTGGTAAGCCATGTTTGCATTTTTGGGACAAAGTTAATGATGTATTTTTATTACTCTTTAAAAAATGATATCATGGACTTAGTTTTCAAATTTTTTTTTAGCATTTTTGCATCTATGTCTAAGATTGGCAAATAATATTTTCTTCTCTTACTTTCCTAGTCTGGTTTCAGCTACAAGGGTAGGCATGGAGAATGAATAGGTGAATACTCTCACTCTGTCTTCTCTGGAAGATTCTTTATAAGGGTGAAACAATCTGTTCCTTGAAATTAGGTCAAACTTCTCTGTAGAACTAGGCCTGGTGTGAGAAGATTTTAAGCCACTGCTACAATTTTTACATATTATAATATTGAGTATGAGAATTTTATGTGGTTTTTTGCAGATACTTCAAAAATTATATATATAAATAAACTTACATATGTGTGCGTGTATATGTGAGATGTATGAATGCCCTGTATGTATTTAGTTTTCTCTCCATTTGTCTAATTTTTAAATTTGTTGCCATAAAATTATTTGTGGCATTCTCTTATTTGGTTTTAATCTCTGCTGACTATAATTAAGTTCCATTTTTCATTCCTAATTTTATTTGTTCCTTGATCAAGCTAACCAGAAGTTTTTTCTCATGTATAAGTCCTTTCAAAGAATCAGCTTGTGGCTTCATGGATTATTTTTATTGTGTGTTTGCTTTCTACTTCTTTAATTTTTATCTCTATTATTTCCTGCTTTCTATTTACTTAGGCATATTCTGATTCTTTTTTTTTTTTTTTTTTTTTTGGTTTAACTTGAGTTGACCACTTAGTGCATTAAATTATCATCATGTTTTCTTTTTGGAATGTCATAGCATAAGGCTGTAGAATGCCCTGTAAGCACTGCTGTCACTGTATTCCACAGGTTTTAATTTGTAACATTTTCATCATTTTATGTTTATAAGTATTTTAAAACTTGCAATATGATTTCTTCTTTGATGCTTGCAATATTTAATGGTGCCTTCAGAATTTTACAAATGAATGCATCATTGATCTTTTTGTTATTGACTTCTGTTATAATTTCATTGTTGTCAGGGAACTCTTCTGTGGGGTAACAATTCTTTGATCCTTGTTGAGACTTGCTTTATTGTCAGTTTTTTTATTAGTCAGTTTTCATAAGTTCCATTGTATGCTTCAGAAGAATGTGCGTTCTCTTATTATTGAGTTGATGGATGTATATGTGTCCAGAAGTTCAAGCTTGTTAATTGCACCTTAAAATCATCTGTACCTTTGCTAATTTCTTTTGTCTGCTGGACACATTTGTTATTGAGAAAGTGGGTTGAAATAATTTTCTATGATGATGAATTTATAAATTTCTCCCTGTGTTTCTGTTTTGGCTTTTTACGTATTGAAATTGTGTTGTAATACTACATGCGTTTGTGTTTAGAATTACTATATCTTCCTGGTTAATTAAACCCTTTATTGAGTTTATATGTGGTCACTCTCTTTCTGTTCTTCTGTCCTAAAGTCTATTTTATCTGATATTGGTATAGTTATCCCACTTTCTTTTTGGTTAATATTTGTCTAGCGTATCTATTATTTAACCTCTTATTTTCAACCATTTCATGTTGTTATGTTTTAAGTATCCAGACTGACATTTTTTTTCCTCTCATTACTCTGATGATTTTATTCTATTGTTTTCTGAATTCCATGGTGGCTCATAAGTCTGATGCCCTTCTAATTGTCATTCCTTTCTGTCAGATCAGTGTTTTCCCTTGATTTCTTATCGGTATTTAGCAGTTTTACTGTAGTGCATCTATGTGTAATTTTTGTAATTTTACTTGATATACATTGTTTTTCATGCATCTGTGGCTTTATGTATTCCTGTAATTTACAAAAATTATCAGCTTTTATCTTTTTAAATATTCTACTCTTTTATTCATTCTGTTTTCTTCTTTGGGGACTTTAAATATGTGCTTAAATTTCTCTTTCTCTCCTCCCTTTCTCCCAACTTCTCTCTTATATTTTCTATTCCCTTGTATCTACTGCATTCTGGGTAATTTCTTTAGATCCATCTTCCAGTTCACTAATTCTATCTTTAGCATCGTCTATTATGTTACCTAATGCATCATTTAATTTTTTTACTTTCATTGCTTACTTTTTCATTTCTAAAAGTTTTATTTGGTTCTCTTTAAACTATGCCTGCTATTTTTTTATTCTATCTTCTTGTTCATTTTTGTGATTCTGCCTTTGATTTTTTTCACATAATATACAATTTTATAGATATTTTGTAATAAAGTCGATATCTGAATTCCATGGAAGGAGTTCAGTTCCATGGAAGGAGTTCAGTTCCATGGGCTGGAAGGAGTCTTGTTGTTTCTACTGACCCTTATTTATGTTTCTTTGTTTTCCTTGTATGTGATATTATGGACTCATATCTGGTGGGTACTAAATGTGTGAGAATCTTGGAATCTAAAGTGAGAATACTTTCCTCCAGAGAGGAAATGCTTTTGCTTCATGATCTCTTTCCTATGATAGTTGAGGAGGCTCTTGTTTAGTTAGCTCTCCCATTTGGCCAGTGGCCCAGTGGTTAGCTTTCTATCGCAGTACTAATATTGGCATTTGCCATCAGAGCATCCCTGCCTCTTGTGTTTGCCTCTTATTATTGAGAACTTAAGCTTTGTTTTAATTTTGGTACTTTCAACATTTCCTTATTTCTTACATTCATACTGTCGCAGAAATATTTTCAGTGCTGAATCTTTGTTGTTTTGTAGTGTGAGAGGCCTTTGAAGTATGTAGTTTGCTATACTTTGGGAAGCAGAATTCTGATTTATTCTTTAACCCTTTTCAATCTGGCTTCTGTCCATACTTATTCCTTTGAAACTACTTTTGCTAAGATTACCCATAACTTCTATCCCTCTCAATAACTTTTGAGAAAATGTTCTTTTTTAAAAAAATGGAAATTCTCTGCATCTGGATTCTCCACAACACAGTCTCCTCTACTGGTGTTCTTTCTGCCTCTCCCTTGCTGATAATTCTTTTTCTGCCTGAGCTATAAATATTTGAGTCCCTCTGGGATCTTACCAAGACCTTCTTTTCCTCTTCTGTTGAAAGGCAGTTTAGTGTAATGCTCAATCTGGAATCAGACTGAGTTGTTATCATCTTGTTATTAGGAGTGACCTTGTTTCCTCATTGTAAAATGGAGATAGAAACAGTATTGTTGGGAGAATTCAGTAAGAATTCTGTGCTGTGCACTCAGCCTATGTCAAACATATAGTAGGCACTCAGTACATGTCTACTTTTATTCTCATGTATATTTTTTTCCTAAGTCGTCTCCTCTGTTTCCAAGATGACAGCTCTCATATATATTGCTCCAATACCATCTGTGCTTCTCAGTGTCAGTTTCTAGAGCCAGCTGTCTGTGATATTTGATTTCCTCCTGTCCCCTTAATGTGTGCCCTCTCTAGATTTCCACATATAAGGAATGGCATTACCATGCACCTAGTTGATTAAACCAGGTTCTCGGTGCTTCGGCTCCTTCCTTTCCATTATCTTCCCCGCATCTAATAATCGTGGAGTTCTGTTCTACACCTCTGCTTTTACAAATTGAGATCAAGTCACCATCATTTCTTGCCTACTCTACTGTTATAGCCTCCTAAATACTTTCCATACTTCCACTTCTTTCCTGTTGAATCCATTTTGCAAAGCAGCCAGGAGGATTTATTTTTTTTTAAAAGTCAAACGGAGCATGTATATTGTCTCCAATGTCAATGTTTTTCTCATAATGCCTACAATAAATTCTGTTCTCCTTAACGTGTTCTTGAGGTACCTCCACAACCTCATTTGGTTCCTACTCCTATTGTGTTATACAGTCTGGCTACATTGGACTTCTTTTAGGTCCTGGACTTTGCCAAGCATTTCCTTGATTCAGGGCCTTTGCACATGCAGTCAGGCACCTCTGCTCTCACTCTTTGCCTGTGTACCTCCATTCAGAGCTCATCTAAAATGCCATTTTCTCAAAAAGGCCTTCTTTGATCTCCTAAATCAAAACTTATTTTGGTTCAATAAATGTTGACTCTTTAAAATAAATGATTCTGTAAACATATATATGTATTTTAAATGGAATCAATTGAATAATATGAATGATAGTTCTATGAAACCATGCTTATTTTAAGTTTAGAGTCATAGTATTATCATTGGAAACCACTGTCTTTCCTATGTAATTAGTGGATTTTTTCAAGGTCATAAAAATGTCTGATGATTATGTTAACAGCTTTTACATTTGCACACACACTTTGCACGTAGCATTTGTTACCAGATAAAATATTGGCCCAAATCAGGGGTTGGAGAAGAGACATTCATTCAGTCCTATATGTTGGGTTCCTGTACGTGATTTTCATATGTTAAGCTCTAATAATCTGGTTATCCCCAAGGAACTGAAGAGGAACTGAGATTCAGAAAAGTCCCTGACTTGGCCAAGATTGTTCAGCTAACTGAGGACAAAGCCTAAGTTTGGTCCAGGAGTTTGAACTCCAAGGGGAGGACTCTTTCCACATCTTCTGTCTTATTTCTTCTCTGAGCAAACTCCTAACATATTGTGAAACTGACTACAGTTCCCAAAGTTATTCCACATGCATTACCTCATATAACATGTGCGTTAGATTCTAGAGAGGGCAGGGCATTTTTGACATTTTATTATGGAGTAGGCTTTTCATTCACTAACTCTTTATTGCTTTGAGCATCCTTTGAGATCCTTGAGTTTACAGATGAGAAAAATTAAACCTGAGCGATTGAGTTCTCTGCGAAGTGAACCAGTGGAATATTGAATTGTTGATGGGTAATTTTTATAATACTAGCTGGAGAAGAAGAAAACACAGATTTTTAAAAATTTTAATAGTTGTATCTATTTTCTGTCCATCTGTCTATCTGTGATAGAATATGTTTTAGAAAAAATGTAACTAGCACAACTAGGCAGAGATTTTATAGATATTATTCTGGGAGAAGGCTAAGTTTTTGGTTTCTTTTAAAGTTAATTGCTTACATAAAAAATATTAACTAGATACAAGTCCATTTAGTACTCAGTCATGGCAAAAATCCTGACAGCGAAACAATATGGAAAGCATGCTCGGGTGACTTGGCTCCTTTGGGCCAGGTAGGGTGTCCTTGGCCAGACTGAAGAAGGCAGGAGGACACAAAGGAGGCAGAAGGACACACTGCCAGGGAGGAGAGGGACTGCGCGATTGCAGGGGGAGCTAACTTTTATGTCCAGGCTTCGCTGGGGTCTTCCATGGCTCTGGCCTCCTTTACTAAGTACTTTGGTTATTGTCAGGGCACTCTGATTCAAATATGCATTTTGATGTTTCCATTTTATAAAGCTAAAATTTTTTTAAAAAGCCCATTTAGGTATTTACTTTCTTATTTTACATATTCTACCATGTTACCTCTTACCTGTATAGGCATCTATAAAGGAAATTTTTGTTTGAAAGAAAATCATTCTTTCTCACTAAAGAATAAACACATGTCTCTGAAACTAGAATGGTATAGACTAGAGCAGGGGCCAGCAAACTTTCTCTGAAAAGGGCCAGATAATGAAAATTTTTGGCTTTGTAGGTTGTATGATCTCCGTTGCAACTATTAAATTCTGCTGCTGTAGCATGAAGGCAGCTGTAGACAGCAAGTAAGCCAGTGAGCATTACTATATTCCTATAAAACTTTATTTACAAAAACAGACAGCAGTTGAATTTTGCCCAAGGGGCTGTAGTTTACAGACCCTAGATTGGAGAACTGTATTTTAGAAATAAGAAAGATGGGTCTCTCCTCCTAGCCTTCTCCATCATTAGCTGGGTGATCCTGGGTGATGTACTTTAAGTCTCAGAGGGTGAATGTAGTCCTTTGAAAAATGAGACATTTTTCTCGTATGGGTGATTTCTGTTTTCTTTATATTTTTTATGTGTTTAATATACTAGAGTGAGCATGTGTTACTTTTATAAACAGAACAAACTATTTAAAAATTGAACTCAATCTAAAAATAGAAAGTTATTGTGAGAAAAATATCATGTACGTGAAAAGACTGTCAAAAGGAGTAGATCAGCTTCTTCGTGGAACCAGGGTGGGTATAAATAAGTCAGTAAATGAATATAAGTATGAAGATCATTCTGGGCAAAGATTGCTTCTTACTTAGGAACTTTGTGTGGTACAGCACTGTATTAGAGAGCCTTTAACTGATTATTTTTATAACATTCGTTTATACATTTATCTATTAATTTAGCCAATTTATCCAGCGATCCCTACGTGTAGAGGACTGTGTTGAGTACTTGAGATAGAAAAAATAATGACAAATAAAGATAGTTCTTGATCTGAAAGAGCACACATTGAGGGAGATTAACACCTCATAAAGCGTTATCCTACTGTCTGACAAGTTCTTGATTAGAAGCACAAACATATAGGGAACCACCAGAAAATATGAATCACTGGAGGAAGTGCCAAGGAACCTACATAGATATTGGGCAGCTGGGCCTTGAAGGACAAGTGGGGAATCTCTAGACAGAAGAAGGTTGAAGGGTAGTTTTAGCTAAGGGCAAAGTCTGTGCAGTTGTGAATTTTGCAAATCGCAGGTAGTTCTCTAAGTCAGAAATGGAGTCATCAGGGAGTGGAGGTCAGGGAATTAGAACATTTTTGGAAGCATGGAATGCCTTGGGAATCTGATGAACGATATGACACTTTCCCATAGGCAAATTCATATCACATGATGATTTTAATATTTTGTTTACAATTTTGGGAATAGGGATCACTTTATGAACATTATGAACTTCCTATGCGCTTCCCTTCTGGAAAAGAAGAGGAGTTCACACATACATGTGTGGACAAACGCTTCATTGCCCTGCTTGATGGTGGCAACAAATGCTCTTGATAAGCTTAAATAAAGTTTATTATCACTTTTTTTACTTAAGGGCCTGTGCTGAAACTGTTATTCATAATTTCCTCAAAGAAATGGTAGGCAAGATAGAGAAGCCTTCTTCCTGGTAGAAGTCCACACACCTCAGTTGCCTAAATGCTAGAGAGACTGTGGCTTTTGATAGAATTTCCTTATTCGAAAGGTGGTATTCGTCATAGGACCTGCCTACTAGAGTTATGAGGCTTAAGTGAACTTATCCAGCCAATAGCGCTGACCCTAAATTTAGTGCTCCATACGAGCTCCATACATGTTAGTAGATAATACCATTGTTAGAGTTGTGAAAAATTCATAATTTCATTCATGTACATTCATATATGGAGTGCTCACAAATAGTCGATTTCCTTTATCGGACATGTGAGTGGTGTTGCATTATTTGCTGCATAAATGTCCGCGTGGGTCAATGTATTTCTGCATCTTCATGGGTCATTTATTTGGAATAAAACTTCCTTAACTGATGTGCCCTTCCCAGTGCTGGTTAAGTTCTCTGTGATGAGCGGCATTACCTATTTTCTGTATAAAACAGCAATGATAAGTTAACTAATGAATATTATTATGTGCTTTTTTGTTTTTGTTTTTGTTTTTTTGTTTTTTTTTTTGAGACAGAGTCTCACTCTGTTGCCCTGGCTAGAGTGAGTGCCATGGTGTCAGCCTAGCTCACAGCAACCTCAAACTCCTGGGCTCAAGCGATCCTCCTGCCTCAGCCTCCCGAGTAGCTGGGACTACAGGCATGCGCCACCATGCTTGGCTAATTTTTTCTATATATTTTTAGTTGTCCAGATAATTTCTTTCTATTTTTTTTAGTAGAGACGGGGGTCTCACTCTTGTTCGGGCTGATCTCGAACTCCTGAGCTCAAACAATCCGCCTGCCTCGGCCTCCCAGAGTGCTATGTTTAAAGGTGTGAGCAACCATGCCCGGCCTTTTTTTTTTTTTTTTTACAGCTTCTAATATTCAGTGGGGAAATTTTCCTTGTTAAGAGACACTGACAAGGCCAGTTGGCCTAAAATTAGATCCGGCAGCTGTGTTTTGGATCAAGGCCCCACATGTGCACTTCACACTCTTTGCCCGCTGTGCTTGTCTGCCGCTTTATCTTGCTCCAGGAAGCAGCCCTTTTGGGTGGATGTTAACATCCATGTTTTTCGTGGGACAGCCAGAAAGGTGCTTCTGCGTAATCATACGTCATATTTATTCACATGTATGGGATGGCACAACCCGGAAGAAAAAAAAAACTTATTTATTTATTGATTTTTGTTTCTTTCTTTCTTTATGAAACTACCCTTTAATATCAAAAATAAAACTTTGGAGCCCAAATCACGGCAGTAGGTCATATACCTTTGTAATTTCTACCAGTGTAAGCTTTTTTAAAGGAAAACATCCCATGATAGTGTTTGATATTTTTGACAGCTAGAAATAATTTAGGTCGTGTTTCTTCAATTTATATTCAGAAGCCAGTGTTAACTGGTGTCAATTTAATAGGTGCTAGTCTCTTCTTATTTTTTGCCCTTTGTATTCCTTACTGTTTGATTAATAATCATTTTTTAAAGAATATATTCGTGTATACAACATTATCATGATTCAGCTTAAGTATCTATGTTTATAAGTGCACTTCATTTCACCTAATTAAGTTATTTAGTCATTTACACATTAGCAATGTACTACATATTCCACTTTTACAGGAACTTATTTTAATTATACACCCACAGTTCTGTTCTGCTCCATTATATCCATAGATCAAGCTGAATAATAGTGGTCTTAAAAGCCATATGCTAAAAGTGATTATAGGTCATTAAGGCCAAATTAAGGTAACATTTCTGATGGCCACAAGTGGAAGTCTAACAATTACTTTTTTCTTTCGCTTTGGGAAATGTGTTCTATTTGACTTTGATGTTGACAGTTACTTCGTAGAATTCCTGGTGGTTGGTGTGTGTGGTGGTTGCTTTGAACACACTAATTTTTCTTTGGGTGGAAATATATACAACAGATACCTTTTATCTAGAAATCTCTATTCAATGAATTTACTGTTGTCTTTCTAAAAAAAAATTATGCTTCTTCTTTAGCCTTTTCTCTTTTTACCTGCCATTAAGTCAAGTGGGCAACCAATTCTCCTAGTCTAGGAATGTGAATACTAGAGTGCATGTAAGACACTTTTTGGGATAATTAGAATTAGGCATCATTGTGCCACTTATGAGTGATCTAAATAATTATATCACATTCTTTCAAAGAGAAATGCCCCATGGAAACCCTACCTAAAAACAATAACAATAACAGACAGATTCTGGCTTGAAATGAGTCCATTTTAAATTCTTGTTTTGGTTGACCTAATTTATTAAGAAATTAAAGGACATTCTTCAAGCTTATCCACATACTTTTATAATTACTGTTAATTTTCTCTTTGGGAAATATTTAAATTTTTTAAATGGGGAAAAGTAATTCTTGATTATTTTTTTGATTTTATAGACCTATACTAGGGAGATCTATTTTTGTCATTACTTATATTCCAGTTTAATAATCTCTGGTTAAAGTTAATAAGATTCAGATGGGAAAACTACAATTAAAATACTTCAGTTTGAAATGACTTCTTAGTAAGTTGGCTTACTTTTTTGCTGGATTAATGAAGATTTTCCTATGTATTCAACTTTGGAAGATATAAGGCACAATATAAACTGTGGTTGATGTGGGAACTCTATGTTTTGGTTGGAAATACAGGCTTTCACTAGCTCATATAGTTTTTTAATATTCCCGCTTAAAGTGATAGTTCAGTCTGGACATGTCAGAACAAAAGTGGTTACCTAGTGGGAGTGGAGAGGGAGTAAAAAATAGTATGGTAGGGATGAGACTTCCAAATGTATAACCTTTTGTATTATTTTGATTCTCGAACCCTGTGAATATATTTTTTCTAAATATATTTAGATTGTTTTTGAGCAAGAAAACAAAAAAATGATTGGTGGAAGTTACAAACATTTCAAATATATTTTGAATTGTTTTGTTCAGAATTTTAATCCTGAAATAAAAGAAATAAATGCAATTATCAGTGCAATCATTGCATTCCTATTAGTAATTCCTATTACTGTAGTTATTTATTTATTTTTTTTAAGAGATGGGGATCTCACTGTGTTGCCCAGGCTGGACTTGAACTCCTAGGCTCCAGTGATCCACCTGTCTCAGCCTCCCAAGTAGCTGGGGTTACAGGTGTGTGCCACCGTGCCTGGCTAGTGTAGTTATCTTTTTACGTTAGTTTTCAGACAATGAAAACACCTTAGATGCTCTTAGACATGGATTTGGATGAAGAAGCGGTATTAGAAATCTGACTGATGACAAACTCTGGGGAAGAAAGTTATTGCATTAAACAGGAATTTTCCATCTACATATGATTTGGGTGATCCAATGGTCCTTTGGGATGGAAGACACATTTTTGGAAGCTGGGTATGACCGAGGCAGTGGTGCTTTTGGATGGTGAGCAATAAGAGGTTGTTCCTGGATTCTGGGTCCCAGAGACTTACATAAAGTTGGGAATGGGAGAAATGACGGGAACAAGCTCGTTTTAAACTAGTCTGAAAGTACTTTACTCACACTCGAATTATATTAACCTGTCACTGTGACTAAGATGTTAACAAAATTCTCTATTTTACATATTTGTAGATGCTAAAGCTCTTGCATTGAATTGAATAACAGTAATGAAATCAGATGATTCAGTAATTTTATTTTAATGAACAATGAGATTAACCTTCATTAAGGGAAAGAAAGGCAATATACAGTATGTATTTATTGTACTATGGGAAAAGTTCCCTTTGAAATTCTCAATGCAATAGGCCTTAAATCAGAAACTGTTCAGTCAGAGAATTTGCATTTGTTTACTGATAGCTGACTATCTACTATTGTTAATTTAATATCTTATTTATTACATTTATTAATAGAATACTATTGGGAAATTATGCTGTATTAATTTTACAGCAGCTTTTTTCCTGATCTGATCTATTAAAATATTATTGACATGCTAAAGACATTATCATAGTTCTTACTATGATAGTATTGTTCTTGAACGGAGGATGTGAAATACAGAGCATTGTGGAAAAAAATGCTATTCTGGAAAACCACTCAATCCTTTTAAAGTCAAAGAGATTAAACAATTCGGATTTTGAAGAAATATTACGTTGAAAGATAAAGGTATATAAGCTCACTTAACTATTAATGATACAAATTAATCTACAAAGAATTAAAAGCAGCTTTGTTAATGGCAGAAGACACATGCAGTTAATAAGGACATTACTTCTCATTTGGGGTTAGATTGGCCTCTCATTTATTAATATCTGTTTAAACTACAAATAAAAAGAACTCCATTTTTACTAGACTTCTTGTCACAAGACCAGGTCTCTAAAGAGAAATATCGTTGATGGAAAACCAGAAAGACTAAATAGATGTATTTGGTCTCACAGGCAGTCCATTAATTTGCTCAAATTAAATATTATCTTTAAATATTGAAAGGTTAAATGTACACTGATAATGGATTTAGACAGCTATTAAGCTGTAATTGCTTTCTAATGCAGTTACTAAAAGACATTTGATATAACATATTGAGAAGGAAGGATTAGAGACTTCTCTACCTCAGTTTTAACTGAGAGTTTTATAGCTTTAATTCTGGCAGTTATAGGAACTGGATAACAGCAATTTTTATGAGAACACACACAATATACATAAAATATTCAGTGGGCTGGTTGTTGAGGGAGTGCATTATGTACAGTGTATTTATGTTCATAGTTTTTGTAAATCTGTAACAGCAATGCTATCAAATCAACTCTCTGCCCCAGATAGTTTTCTATTAGCTAATAGTCAAATTTCTAAAACTGTTACTCATTTATGATTTGTATGTATCTAAGCTGAATTGCTGTGTTTTGTGCCTTGGATATGTGGATATACTAAATGACCAAATTAATTTGAAAACTTTACAGTCTGTTGGAGAGTTACATCTAGCTCAGGTGGTCAAGCTGATGGCTTTCCCTGGCTGGGTAGGCAGCTTTCTTTTTAGTATTCACATTGTTTGAATTTGTAGGATGCGATTTTCACATTTTTACAGGTTATGTTTTGTGAGTTGAGTTTCTAGGTGTAACAGATTATTGTTAGCCTAAGAACATATGCTGATTGATTTAGTCAATCACTTGCCTCTAGAGTTCAGTTGAAGGACAAAACATTTTTGGAAAGGATATACAAAGGGGAGTTAGGTTTTTCAAAACAGCTTTTCCTTGTGAATTATTTAAACCTAATCGAAGTAAGAGTATGCATTGGGAAAAAATTACCTGCAGTTAAGGTATCAAGCCAAAGTATTTTTGAATTGAGTAAAGAAAGAGAAGGAAGTACCCTGCTGTAATTCCCTGTCTCTCATTAGATTTTTGTATTAATAGACAGCCTCTGCTATTTGTTGGCTAATCTGTTTTATATTAACATTTTGGTTTAGTTTCCTTTTTTGGTTCAACTGTGAAATTATAGAATTCCTTTCAGTTTCCTAAATCTTTATTGGGAAATAAATATGTCTGAAGATCTGTTCTGGGGCCTAGGAAAGATGTTGAAATTCTAGCTAGTGCCAGGGCCACTACATAGCACCCCCTGGAGTTGTGCATGCACACTGCACATGACTGCCCTACTGGCTTCCTTCAAAGCAAAATGTGATACTATCTATGTTTTTTTGTTAAACTTTCAGGATACTTTCACAAATACATTTTTAATATTCAAAAGTAGTAGTTTGATTATTTCAGTTATATACATGAGAAATAGTGTCCAGAGATGTTTTGTAAGTGACTTGCCTAATTTAAGGCAGAATACACATGAATATAAGGCAGACTATAAAAAATATAAGCATTTCCAATGGATCACAGAGAAAGAAACTGCCACTTCTATTGACTGTAACCAGGGAAGAATATATAGAGGAGTTAGAATTCAATGTGTATCCTTTATTAATCAAACTGGTGTTATATTCCTTAAATTTTTTCTTGCTTTCCCAAATAGATGCTCTACTTTTTTCCCTCAACCTTATTCCACATTAAAATTAAAATAGAAAATACATTTCTAAATTTTACCGAGATAATTAAGCACAGAGTGAAATGGCACTATTCACAAGAGTTTAATGTACAACATTTATAATCCTTTAAAGTGGAATTGGGATTCTGTTGTCTCTATATTCCATGCTGACTTTGGGTTTTCTTTTACTCATTAAAGCTGTTCTATAAACCTTTTTTAAAAATCTGAGCCACTTTATATTTTCTTTTGTATTTAGATAATTTAATTACTATTTACCAGCTAATTATAATTTTTTTATGTATTTTCAAAAATTTATTTACTGAGGAATATGATTTTAATACATTTTGGGACCAGAATGGATGCTTGTTTCATTGTTCTTTTTCCTTCAGACTATCATCTCTTTCTTATCTCTTTCTCTTAAAATAAATGAAAAAATTGGATTCCATTGGATTGGGCTTGATTAATATCAAGGGTTATAACATCCTAAGGTTCTGTTAGCCTTACTTTGAGACTCGAATATTTAATATAGTTTTTAAGTCTTTGATATCCTAAATATGCTTAGAGCAGCTACTAGCCTCACCACACCAAAATCCTTGAATGTTAGGATATACTGTAGGACTCATTCTTGATATTTACTGATCCTTTATGTATAAGATTGACTGTAGAGCTTCATAAACTTTTCCACCCAAATGAAAGACAGAAAGTAAATACATAAACACAGGGAGCTTGGGGACGTGTATGAAAGTTCCCACCCAAAGCTTAAAATTTATTTGCATGCTGGAACAAAAAGTATCCATGAAATTGAAGCTCAGGATGACGTATGGTGTTTAATGTTTATCCTGTGTCATTGTGAATTCCGGGACACTGCTTCTGTATACCCAGATGGAAATCCCAGTTTTAGGCAATCCTCTTGGGTACTGAAAGGTGTATTTGCAGAAGTCATAGTCTCATTCATTTCATGTGGTCTTATCTCCTTTCCAGTAAAGTTCCCTGAGAGTCTTGATCTTAAGGATTTATTGGAAGCAAACATTGTTACCTGAATGAAGGCCGTTGAACAAAATGACCAAAGGAAGACATTAAGTGACTGCTCTGTGTGACGTCATTTTCTTAAAAAATTGTCTGAGTGCTTTGGTTGATTGCAAATGTGGAATTTCACTGTTGGTTCCAAGTCACTCTTGTAAAAATGATCCTTTTTATAGGACGAGCTTCTGTTGAGCTCCTGAATGGTGGAGACATACACCTGAAATGGGATTTGACAGCTGTGGTTTTTTTCTCCCTCTGTGGTTTGTGTTCTTGGTATGATATACAACGAATGCAAATACGAGCAGTGAACGCATAGAGAGAATACCCTGGAAGTTTTGTGTGCTCTACTTTAGGTGTACTGTGATTGCTTCTCTTGCTGTGCCGTTCATTTCTGATTTAAATATCTAATGACTCTCATCAAACAACATTTAAACTTTCTATGAGATCCTGTCAATGTTCCTTTAGATCATATTATAAGTAACAATGGACGAAACGAGCTTTAATGGGGAGTCTGCAGTTCAGTCTGGGGGTTCTGCAGCTGTTTGCCATGGCAGAACACGTCCGTTGAACTGCAGCCATCCGTCCAGTGGCATTCTGCCCATTAAGCGATGTACAAAAACAGTATTACTGGTACAGTATGTTTCATTTCTGCAGCGTTTTCAGGTTCGGCACGAGCTTGTTTCATGGCTTGGCCTTTTCTCTTCTTGGCGATTAAAAAAATAAAACCTCAGTGCTTTAAGGTGGTGTTGCTAGCATGAACAAAGTTACTCAAAAAAATGCTTCTTTAGCATTTGAAAAATTGGTCACAAGCCAGTAATTAATTTATTTTAAAGTAAGTTAATCATGAAGCTGACAAAGAATGTTAGCAGCTAATTTTGTAAGGTGGATATAAAGTCTTTCCCACGTCATCAATGTCAGGATTAAACCTAAATTATTTATAATATATTAGTGACCTTAATTTTATTCATGAACTATGTTAAACAAGCAGAAATTAATTTAGTTCAATTTTAACCATCATTTCTGAGCATGGACTTTGGAGTCAGGCATTCTGTAAAGAACGAAAAGATAGGCATAAAGTAGAGCCTGACTTCATGAAGCTTTCAACGTGGCTGGAGACATAGCTGTACTTAAACAGCGGTACTGGACCCAATGGATAAGATATTTAAAAAAGCTTAGTAGAAAGTTGCTCTGCACTCAGAGAACCCTCAGTAAATTATTGTTGAAGTAAAGCATGTCAAAGAATTACGTTCGAATTTCAACTATTTGTGTGTCATCATGGACTTCCCGAGAGCTGACTGAAAATGGTGATTGTCATTTGACGTTGTTTAGTCTAACACTGTAGGGCTCAATTCAGCATAGAAAATACAGTTTTGTCTGTGTTAGCAGCAAAAGTAGAAGCCAGGCATATTTTTTTTTCCCTTTCCTTGTGCTCTTTCTTTTAAATTGTATTTCCCTCATCTTATTTTTCCCCTGGCTTTTGAGGAGGATGATACATTCTGAAGTATATTTTAAATAAGTTGGGGAAAGTAACTTGGCAAGTTTGAGGTGTAGGAATAATCCATGTGCAGGAAAGACAGGGAAGATACCTCACAAGTAAAGAGCAATGAGGAGTCTGAAGAAACGTCGGAAGTTTCTCGTGGAGATGGAGACCCTTGACTGTGCTTGGTAACAGGTTGGAGGAGACACGCACGTATCCTGGTTAGGAGGCTCTATTTGGGAGTCAGACTATAAAGTGTGAAGCCTGGCTCTGCTATTCCCTGGCGGCGTAATGCTGGAAAACTTTATCTACTTCTCTGAGTCTCAGTTTGCTCATCTGTAAAATGGCAAGAGTAGTAGTGTCTAGTTTGTGGATTTGTGAGGAATAAATAAACTAATCCATAGAAAGCGCTGATGCATATAGAAAGCTTCAGAAGTATTAGCTGTGATTGATGGTGTGAGCCCCATGAAGGAGAAGGAGAATGATTTTTGGGGTTTAGGGAGTGACATTTAAAGAAGGTGGTTTGAGCCTTGGCATTTCGGTCACATTGAGAAGGGGAGAGAATGGCTATTTTGTTCAGAAACATGCATCACTAAACATTAAACAAAGAGGTTTTTTGAGATACGCATAATGATTTTGATGCAGATATTTTAGAAGGTTGGGCATAACAAATACCTGATCCAATCCATTTTTATCGGAATCAATGAAAAGGGCTACATAAAGATTTAAGAGGAGGGGGACATTCTTTTCTCCACAGCTGGTCATGCGCCCAGTGTAGTTGGCAGTAAAGTGAATTGTTTGGAATGTGTCCCTAAAATCCTGTAATTTAATTTTCATTATTTATATAACACAGTCAGTATACGTGGCGCTTTACTAACACACACACAAGACCAAATTTCTGGCCTGTGTAATTTTACCAAAGAAGAGGCTGTAACTGAAATATTTGTACCTACTAAATTAACCGCAGCTTGGTAACTCACCACCAGTGGGTCACATCGTCCTAATCCACGAGGGAGGAATGGAGGAACATGCTGTTGGAGGTGAAATAAGGGCTCCAGAACTAGAATAAATAGTGCTGAGATAGCAAACCCATGTTATGCTAAATATAAAGTCAATGTCTTTGAGGAGTCCAGAAACACAAGTTTGTAAACATTGACATTAGATAAAATAGCAACCAATCTTCATGCTACTATGTAAAAGCAAACTAGGAAAATTATTATTGAAGTAGTTTTTCTCTTGCCTCATCTAGCTAATTTATTTCATTTTATCCACTTTTAGAAACACACATTAGAAAAAAGTGATTCTCTTGATGTGTGTCTAAGAGAAGAAAGAGTAAGATTTTTAGAAAACTTCAGCTATCTAAATTGGAGAATTTGTACATTCCTAAGTTCTACAAAGTTAAAAGTTCCTACATTAGTGGCCCCTCGACATATAGTATTTACTTGAGGAATCCAGGAGATGTGTCCACAGGTATTGCATTGACCATGCTAGAAAAGTACATGATTTACTGGACTTGATTATTATCTGATTATAGTTCTTTGTTTTCAAGAGAGTCCTCTGAGCTAGGAGAAAGCTAATACAGCCATGCACCACATAATGGGTTTGGTCAACGGTAAACCAAATATGACGGTGGTCCCATAAGAGTATAAAGGAGCTGAAAAATTCCTACCTGTACTTTTTATCATTATTTAGCGTTTACTCCTACTTATAAAAAAAAGGAAGTTAACTGTAAACTGTAAAACAGCCTCAGGCAGGTCCTTCAGGAGGGATTCCAGAAGAAGGCATTGTTATCATAGGAGATGACAGCTCCATGCCTGTTATTTCCCCGGAAGACTTCCAGCAGGACAAGACAGGGAGATGGGAGACAGTGATAGTGATGATCCTGACCCTTTGTACGCCTAGGCTAATGTGTGTGTTTGTGTCTTAGTTTTCAATAAAAAAATTAAAAAAGTGAAAACATAAAAAATAAAAAATTTTAAAGATGGGAAAAAGCTTACAGAATAAGGATGTACAGCTGTGCAGTGTTTTATTTTAAGCTAAGTGTTATTACAGAAGAATCAAAAATTTAAAAAATTAAGTTTATAAGGTAAAAACATTATAGTGAGCTAAGGTTAGTTTATTATTGAAGAAAGAAAATTTTCTTTAATAAATATAGTATAGCCTAAGTGAACAGTGTTCATGAACTCTGCGGTAGTAGGCAGTAATGTCTAGGCCTTCACACTCACTCACTGACTCACCCAGAGCAACTTCCAGTCCTGCAAGCTCCACTCCTGGTAAGTGCCCATTACAGGTGTGCCATTTTTCATCTTTTATACTGCATTTTTATTGTACCTTTTGTACGTTTAGAAACATTAAGACACACAAATACCATGTATTACAATTGCTTATGGTATTCAGTACAGTAACATAGTGTATAGGTCCATTCCCAAGGAGCAATAGGCCATACCATATAGCCTGGGTGTGTAGTAGGCTGTACCATCTTGGCATATGTAAGTACACTCTGTGATGTTCATACAACAAAATCAGCTAATGCAGTGGTCTCCAACCTTTTTGTCACCAGAGACTGTTTTCATGGAAGATTGGGTGGAGGCAAGGTGGGGGAGGGTAGGGAATGGTTTGGGGATGATTCAAACACATTACATTTATTGTGCAGTCAAATCTCTCTGCTAATGATAATTCGTATTTGCAGCTGCTCCCCAGCATTAGCATCACCGCCTCAGCTCCACCTCAGATCATCGGGCATTAGATTCTCATAAGGAGTATACAACCTAGATCTCTTATGTGCAGTTTCGGTGCTCACGCCGATCTGACAGGAGGCAGAGATTATGTGGGGATACGAGCAATGGGGAGAGGCTGTAAATACAGATGAAGCAAGGCTGGCTGGCCTGCCGCTCACCTCCTGCTGTGTGGCCTGGTTCCTAACAGGTTCCTAACAGGCCACGGACTGGTACAGGTCTGCAGCCCAGGGGTTGGGGACCGCAGACCTAATGCATTTCTCAGAACATATCACCATTGTTTAAGCGAAGCATGACTGTAATTTATTGCAAGGGGCAGAAGGTAGTTTCACAGTTGGTTTAGTAGTTTTAGTTTGAGTAAAGAAGATAATTCTTGAGATTAGTGAGAGAAATCAGAATCGGGACAGTGTAGGCATTCGGGGTCAAAATTTATTCAGCATATTCTTGCATGCCACCAGGAACCAGAAAAGATAAATTATTCTGACTCCGTTCTTGGCAAGATCTGTGTGGCTACAGAACCTAATTATTTTGCAAATCATTGAAGTTGCTGACCACAGCTAGGAGATTACCGCCTGGGTGGGGTGTGATTCCTTTCCTCCCTGGAATTCCCTTGCAGAATTTTAAGAAAACAAAGCGGTGGATCCACATGTTAATCATTAAAATAAAAAACTAAGTGCAATATGCCCAGCAAACCATTTCACACATTTTCTGTTTCAAGAAATTGGGATTCAAATCTTAACCTAAATTTTACATATTCACATTTTTAAGCATCACTCAAACTTGTTTGAATTCCGGAGCAGAGTAAGAGGTTCCTCTGAACACACAGAAGCTCACTCCATTCTCGGGGTGGGTGGGGCCGATGAGGTCACAGAATCTCCTTTCAGCTCTCGGGGTGGTTTCATGGCAAAGAATATGAGCGCTGCGACACTCGGTGGGAATTCAAGTTCTGGTCTAAATTGATAAAACAGAATTGTTATTTTATGTCCTCATCTTTGTTTTTATATATAACTGAATCACTGCACAAATGGCAGTTTGTTTTCTAAAGAGGTCTGAGACTAGAGCAGCGGGTCACAAAGTGAGGATTTTATAGCATTGTTTGTTGGCCTCTTTTGGCTGAGCTGAATTTCCCTGGGCAAACATTTTCTCACAGTTCTTTCAAAGAATGCACCAAAAAGGTGGCCTAGGAAATATTAAATGTCTTAGAAAGTGTAAGTATAGTCAAGTCTTTGTTAGGGAAGTTTGCACCTGTTTGTTTATTTAGGAATACCCTTTTAAGTAGCTTTCCTAATCCTTAAATTCTTCACAGAATGGGTATAAACAGGTACCCATGGTAGTTGTAGATGGCTTGCTATGTAGCTACATATTGATTAGATCTTCTGGACATCTAAAAAACTAGAAAGTTTAATAAATTTTGTCCAATAAGTGACCAGTTCAATGTAACTCATCAGGATGTTTTATTGTAAATTTAAATATGGCTTGTCTGTTTGACAGAAATAGTATTCACAGAACAATTTATAGTATGGTTTCAAAATGCATCCGGTCACAGCCTTTAAGAATCTTGTCACAGAATATTATTTTATGCCACCATATTTTAAAAAGACACAGCGATAACACAGAATAGGCAGAGTGCAGTTAACTTGACGTGCATTTTTAGATGGAAGGGGAAGTCTGCCTTGCTTCAGCGAATAAGGTGTCTGAAGTTTAAAAACTGCTAAAGTGGATTTGTAGTAAAACTCTGTCTGTTATAAAGTGCTGGTGGCTCAACAGCTGTTGGGAATCTGTCTGGAATCGGCACGAAACTTCAGAGAATGTTTCTCCTCAGGAGCTGGAACTCAACCCTTCCTCAGCCCACACAATGCAGGAGCTTTGGTTTTCGTTCCCTGTTGTTCCTTCCTCTCCCTCTTCTCCCCCTTCACTTACTCTGATTGATGGAAACACGTGCTGGGAGCTTTCCCTGACATTCTTTCCAAACACTGAAAATATGAGATGTTATGGTGGTGCTGTGTCTATTTTTGAAAGTAAGGCTGTTAATGTAAAGCCTGTGTTGATATATTGGGATGAATTATAATGGTGATATTATTACAGCCTTCAAAGCTGAAAATGTATTATTTTTCTCACCTACTTTTGGTTGCTGATACTTGATTATAGGAACATGCTGTGCATCTGGTTAATTTTGGGGGACTTATTTGTAGATTTTCAAAAGTTAAACTTTATCCTTTTTTATACCTTCCCCAGACTCCTTCCCAGGATTGAAAAACAAATAGAAACACAACCCAGCACAACTTAACTTAGCTGCTTCTTGTGTTCTGGGCATTCTGAGGATTATTATTAATGCTTAAAATGAAGATGCTCTTGAAAACATTGATTTATCATTGATTTTGCAAATAACATGAAAATAATCTTTTCTGTTGGAACTGCTTATTATGATTCTTTTTTATTTTTAAGTATTTAATTTATAGTTATCCTGTTTCTACGTCTATATTTTTGAATGATAAATGTCTGTCTATTGAAGGTCATATTGGATAAAAAGCCAACAGAAATCGATAGTAAGCAATGGGCAGCCCTGAATGGAACTCTTAAATTATGACTCCTCCAAAAAAATAATCCTGTGAGAGAAATTATTTTTTAAAGTCTGTCTTGCTTGCTGTTGCATAGGTTCCTTAGGGATAGGAACCACATCTCCTTTAATCGTTGCTTTATCCCTTATTCCTGGCATATTGTCTGGCACAGAGAAGTTATTTAATTATCATTCATTGAATGGGCGAATAAGAAAGTGAATGGGATAACTCAGTGCTGAATTTATCATTTCCTTGTTACCTGTTGCATAACTAGAAGACAGAACTGTTGTGTCATCAATGATCAAAAATGTGTACAAATGTGGATATTGAGATGAAGTATATGTATACATACAGAGCATATTAATAATAATTAATAGTAGGTGGTACTTAGGTGCTAGGTTCAGTTCCATGCCCATTCCATATAGTAACTCTTAATCTTCACCACTGTTTTGTGAGGGAGCAGATCCTTGTTTCGCAGTTGAGGAAACTGAGGCACACATAGGCTACGTCACTTTTCCAAACTCCTGGGGTTTTTATTTGGATGAGGCAAGATTAGAACGTGGGCGGTTTCTTTCTAGAGTTCCTGTTTGCAATCACTGCTCTCTACTACCTCTAACGGTGTATCACATGCACACTTCTCTATAACACCTGCCTGTGTGTGATGTACACCTACAGGTACTTAATCTCATTTGCTTGCTGTGGAAGTACTGTAGACATATTCTTAAGTTCAAATGTTATTAAAGAAACTCTTCTATCAGCTTGCTGCATGTAGATCTCGTCATTTTCTGCTTGATTATGCTGGTCTTTTGACCGGTGCGTGTGTTAGTAGGTGTTGTATTGGTTTCCCTAAAGTGTTAGATTATGGACCATAGGGCACCTGCTGATTAATTTCTGCCTCATAAGGATTCAGCCACTGCCTTTAGGAATTTACTTACAAACCATCAGATCTGCTTTTTATATTCTTACAGAGCTTTGTCCTTATTTGTGTTATAATAATGTATAGTAATTAATGTCTGACCCTAAGAAATTTACAGTGTGGCCAGGGAGATAAATAGATAATGTATTGAAGAATGTAAAAAGATCCGCAAAGAAGAAATCATGGCATCTTGGAATTTGACTTCTGTGAGGGATTTCAAAATGGTCTCATCTAAGCGTCGGAGAGACAAGTTAGCAAAATCCTATCCTAAATAGGGGACTCTCTCTAGAGTGAGGTATGAAACCTCTCTTTGACTTGTTTGCCTTTCTTTGAAAATGGGATGGTGATAACACTACTCAGCTCCCCAGTATGTGGTGAGGATTAAATGAGGGAATAAACATACACAAAGTTACTTAAAACAGTTCTTGCACACAGGAAGTGCACAACAAATATTATCATCGAAGTTATCATTTTACAACTGAGGAAACTGAATCCCAGAGAAATTAAATTACTTACACAAGGTTAATCCAGCTAGCTAATGACTGAGCCAGGGCTGGAATCTTGACACACAAGTAGTCGGCACTCAGCGTATTCAACAGAATTGCTGGAAAGCAAGCCTCCATTTGACAAGTAATAATGCAGTAATCTCTGCATTCTCTTGAGATCCTGAATATATACTGAACTTTTTGCTGTTATTCTTTTTTTCTTCTGGGGAATATATATATATATATTTTGGGTAATTTTTAAAAAATGGTTATATGCCAACGTTATGGGAAGGAAAAAAAAACTTACCAGACTTAACTTCCATACATAATCCAAATTTCAAATGTATTAATTTTGCCGAATGCCATGGCAACATACATATCTGTTTTTCAGTTCATGAAAGGTATTTTGGGAATTATTGGCTCATGCATGCTTGAGCATTTTCGTCTTTCAGCTATAGAAATGCACTGCGTATCCTCTTCATTTCGTGTTTGTGCTTCTATTCAAGAGGAGAATAAAAGCAGTTAGTTTCTGGGTTGTAATATTCTTCAGTGAACGGTGGCTTTCTAAAACAGTCACACCTTGACTGAAATGAAAACTCTGCCATATCATAAAAGATATTCTAATTACTGCATCTAGTTAAAAGGTGAATAAATCACTGGGAGATTATTTTAAGTGCTTTAAATATAATAAAAAAGAATAATGGACGTTGAACAGCTTGACAAGTTTGATGAATGCAGACTATGGCTGATTTCTGCTGCTTTCTAATGGGAAAGGAGAGCATTTTACTTTCTTGGTATATCGTCAAAGGAAATTTTTGTTAGGGAAGATAAGGAGAAACCTTATCTTTGCTGAGCACTTGCCATGTACAGGGCATTAGCCAAGGCCTGCATTATCTCATTTAATCTTGTTCAATCCTCCCCAGCCTTGTAGATAACATTATCCCCATTTTACATCTAAGACAAATGAGGCTCAGAGAATTTAAATAATTTGCCCCAAGGTATATGGCTGCCAAGTAGGATCTGGATTGCAAACCAGTGGGCTTGAACATGGAGCCCAGGTCCTATGTTGGCTGTCCCCAGTGTAGTTTTAATTGTAATGTAAATGTCAGTGTAATTGTCTCCACTGTCACATAGATATTAATTTCAATTAATTTCATTAATTTACAATGGGTGTGTACAAAAGAGTTTAACTTCTTCCAGCCTTGGTAAAATGGGAATGGTCGGGTCACTGTGAGCATAAAAGAAGAAAATATATGCAAATCTCTTTGCTCAGTGCTTGGCCTGAGAGAGATATATATCTTTAAGTATCATCAACTGACAAGTGTGTGTTCCCAACTGTCTATAACGTAAGAGTTTTAGGTTATGTTTAATTAATGAAGTCATTAATTATGCCTGTAAATTTAAGATTATGTCTGTTGAGTTTCTCTGAATGTATTTTCCAGATGAAAATGGTGATAGAATTGCTGAAAGTGGTTTTACAGCATGAATTTTCCAATGGTTTTACCTTTATAAATGTATAAAAATGCATTTAGTTAGCATGGACATGATAGCAGTGCTAACGAGTGGCAGATTTTGTGTGTGTGTGTGTATGTGTGTGTCTGTGTTGGTCATTGCTATATCTATAGGACAGTAAAAATGTAAACAGTAAGAAAATTAAATCAGAAGCAAATCTTTAATTTTTGGATTATGTTGGCTCTGTAAAAGAATGTTACTAATATCACTGGTAATTATTTTGTGAATTTTTAAATCCATGTAGTAAATATGAAACATTTTCTTGGTTAACTACCACACTTACTTGTATCTCTTTTACAATACATTTTGGATGTAAGTTGATAGATTCTTTTTCTTAAATCTGCAAACCAAGTTAAAGTTAATTTTAAGTATATAAAATACAGAGATTCTATTACTGCAACCTTGTGGCACTATGAAGAAGATATGTGTTTTAAATGAGGCAAGAAGATTAACTTTTAAGATTCTATGCAGATATATGGCTCTATTCATATTCAATATTCAATTGATGGCGTTTATGGAAACTACTCCTAGAAAATGGAAACTCAGAGAAACAAAGAAACTCTTCTTTGCTACCATATTCACAGACTTTTAGTGTTTCTTTCCTAAATCTCTTTTGAAGTGAGGAATATGGTAAAATCGTATATTCCTGCATTCACATTTTTAAACCTGATTTTCACACATTTACATTTATGAGTATCCACAATTAGTGGACTTATGCCTTCCTCATATTCAAACATAATAAAATCGTACAGAATCTCCTACTACCAACACATTCATTCAGTTACTTTCCATTTTCTTTGTTGGTGCTGTGGCAGTAAATATAAATCTAGATTAACAGTGGTCTTAGTTCTTAGTCAAGCACGGGTGGAAAAGTATACGACTGTCATTACTTAATGGTTTTTTAAACTCTGTTAAATAATGTCATATTCTTTATTCCTTTGACATGTGGAATCAGCTGAAGAGATAAAAAGTACAGAAGGGATGAGTGTGGCTTGGTAATCAGGGATGAACATGTTATGGTCCATCTTGATCCAATAAGCAGATGAATATTTCACAATTGCATTATTTTGTAAGCGAGGATGCTGTTAGTTTTGTAGCCAAGGTACTGGTAGATAAGCTTGTCTTTCTTAATCTTTTATAACTAAATTTTTGTTGTGAATTATGTAACTACCTACTCTGAAAAATGTACTTTTATGACTGGTTTGTATCTGAGAAATATGCTTAGATTATGTGTAAGAATTTAAAGGGCAAATTTAATAATGGGCCCAAATCTAATAGGGTCGCATTAAAATTATTTTTATTAAGACAAGGAAATTTAATGTTGAGAATTTTCATTTTGAGAACAAAATAAGAAATCCTTATTGTATAAAGTATACTTACAGGTGTTTGTGTTTTTAAATATTTTGTGAATATCACAGCAAAATGAGATGATTTTCTAATTTACAGTGATTCTGATTATTAGAAATTAGCTAAACTAGTATAACATATGAAAAGAAATCCTAAAATTGTGATTACTACATTAAAAATGCAATTTGCAATGTGTTGAAGATAATAAAGTGTCTAATAAAACTGAGAACAAAGCATTTAACAGGAATTTGTCTATTTTTTTTTTTTCTTTTGAGACAGGGTCACCTTGTCACCTGGGCTAGAGTGTGGTGACATCATCATAGCTCACAGCAACCTCAAACTCCTGGGGTCAAGTGATCTCCTTGGTTCAGCCTCCTGAGTAGTTAGGACTGCAGGTGCACACCACCATGCCCAGCTAATTTTTTTTTTTTAAATTTTTTGTAGAGACGGGATCTCCCTGTTCCCCAGGCTGGTCTCGAACTCCTGGCCTCAAGTAATCCTCCCTCCTCTGCCTCCAAAAGTACTAGGATTACAGGCATGAGCTACTGCACCTGGCCAGGAATTTCTCTGTTTGTAGTGATAGAAGGCAAGGGGGATCTTTGCATTGTTCTTACTATTCACAGGGTAGTATTTTCTAATTCAGTGGTCTTCAAATAGTATACCATGAAATTCACCATATGAAAGAGAAATATTTCTTACATGCGCACACAGTTACTTCAGCAGTGGTGGAAGTCTTATTCTTAAAATGTATTCTTTGTTTTGCTGTATAATATTTTTCTCAAATCAAATAATTTGAACAAAATTAATACGGAGCATGTTAGTTTTTCAGAGGAATAGTGAGTGAAGTTTTGAAGTGGAAAGGATGCATGAAGTGTCCTTTGGACAAAGAAAAACTCTCGAAAGACCAAAAACACTAGTTTATTGATAAAATAATAGATGTTTATGAAATAGAAGTTGTGCCATTTCCTTTGCTTTCTTGATTGTGACATTTTTATCTGTCTCAGTCTTAATGCTTGTGGAACAGGAACATAATATTTGTTTTTTTTGACACACTTATTATATATATCTGTCATCCAGACATCACAAAGAAGTCACAAAAAAGTAGATTTAGTTCACAGTATAAATCCTGTGAAAACACATTTTTCATCTTCTCTGTAGTTTACAATACTCTACTTACATAAATGTAAAGTAGTTAAACAACATTTGACGTTAAATTGGTAAAAAATTGTGATTGAATTCAGACTTTATAAAATTGTGAAAATAAAAGACCATGATGGAGAAATATTAAGCAATGTGTAGAATTACCAAACTGCCATGGTATTATTTTTCTCTACAAAAGCATCTCAATAAAGCAAATAAAAACTATGGCAACCACAAAGGTAAAATCGGAGATTTTGGCTTAGTACTTTCCCTGAGTCTCTGGTTTTTAAAAATCACATGTAAGTCAGTCCAGTTCAAATGGACCCACAGGTGCTCGGTGCTGCCATAGGGAATACCTGTAAGGGAAGAGGCCACAATGCTGAAGAGGTCCCAGGGCTTTATTCAAATGCCACTCTGCCTGAGTCAGTGTTCTTTGACTGTGTATGGCTGCATGCCTGTTTGAAGAACAGTGAATTCATAAAGAAATTTCTCTAACTTGTTACAAATATAAAATAATAGACATGGTTTTTATAATCCCTCAGGTATCATGACTAACTCTTGACTAGGCAAACTGGAGGAATGGTATCAGATTATACAGCATGCCAAAAAAACCTCAGTTATGTTTCTCAGTAATGAAGACCTTGCAAGTAAGGAGAGATGTTTGTAAGCCATCAGCATTGATGTCATCAAGTTCATGTGTAACTTCAATTGTATTCAGCAGATATTGAACATCCATTTACTCTTATATCACATACGATGTTATAATTACTTAGAAAAAAATTTTATCCTTTGTTTTAAGATGTTCACTTTGTTTTGGGGGTTCTGCATATTTCCTATGAGATGTCTACATCTATTTTTAAATTTATTCTGCTTCTTCAATATGCTGACTTCATATCTTTCAAAAATTCTGAAAACTTTTCAACTGATATTTGGATCATGCCTCTTCCTTATTCTCTCTGTAACCTTTATGAAATTCTTATTAGAAGGTTTTTGAAACTTTCATTCTGTATTATTTCCCTTTATATCTATTTTACATTTCTGTCTTTTTTGCCTCTGTTTCATTCATTAGAATATAAACTCTATGAGGACCAAAGTGTTTGTGCAGTAACGTATACCAAGTGTTTGTAAGAGTGACTCAGAACAGATGCACAGTGTTTGTTGAATGAATGAATGATTTCTGGGTAATTTCTTCTGATCGGTTTTTCACTTAAATTAGCTTTCATTGTGTCTAAGTTGTGGTTTAATCCCAACTGTGTTTCTGATTGCAATGGCTATGTTTTTAATTTGTCGATGTTCTGTTTGGCTCCATTTCAAACTTGGTCCTTTTATTATGATTTCTCTTCTTTCTTTTGTCTGTATTAACATTTTAAGTAGTCATCTTTTTAGTCTCTTTCAAATTACTCTATCTGTCAAGATCTTGGGGCTAATCCTTTTTTGTGTGTCTACTGACTTATCCGCAGTAAACAAGTTTATGTATGTTTCTAATTTTTGAATGTGAGTTCATCTTCATCTGGGGTATTTATTTTCTTGATGGGCTCTGTGTTATGGGACAGTTCTTACAAAGTGGTTTTATGTTAGGTTCTGTCAGTTTCTTAGGAATTTCATTGGTCTGGCATTAGTTTTTATATTAATTTTATGGCTTTGTGGTTCCCAAACTGTGCAAATAGTACAAATTTAGATTCTGCAGTTGCATATGGAAAAAGTTTAGAGGTTTGATTACTCATAGACAACTCTTTCTTTGCCCACCAGAGCCCTTGCCAGACCGTGTTTTCTTGCCACTTCCCTGAAACAATGACATAGAGTCAGTCGCTTTTCTGAAACTTTGGCTTTGGGCACAGGTCTTAGGACCTGTCCCTCTGTGGGTGTTAAAACTCCAGCCCCTATCCCTTAGGGCCAATAGATCTGCTAATGTTTCTAGTCATGTGTTTTTCTCTCTGGCAGTGCATTCCCTTTGGGAATTTGGGAATTTCATTTCTTTCGAGTTTGGGTATGTATTCTACTTTTTCTCATTATTATCTTGTATCTGGGATTTTTGGGGTGTGTGTGTGTGTGTGTGTGTGTGTCTGTGCTCATTTCTAAGATAAATTATTATGTGGATATTTGCTTTCTTTTTCTGAATGTAATATGAAATCGGCTCCTGAACCTGGAGGGTATCTGTCAGAAATACTAAACCTTTATTTTTTCATTTCATCTATGAACTCACTCCTTTGCAGTTTTTTTTAGATAGAGTTGTAACCATCTAGAGAAGATCCAAAAGGTAATGTGTTGTCCATCTTTGTATGTCCTGTTTGGTCAAGGATCATTCCATGAGATATGCCTGACGTTGCTATAATTGTTCTATTGCTTCCTTTTGCATTGGTAATTAGGGTAAGGCATTGGTATATCAGCCTGACACTGAAGTCCAGTATTCCAGGAAACCTCTCAGTCTCGAGTGGACCTGGATTGTCACCTTAATCTTTGGTCCTTTCCAGAGACTAAAGAAATCCTTTAAAAATTTTCCTACCATGGAGTCTCTTGGCTCATCCCCCAACTATGGTGTTATATTCAGACTTCTTTGTTAGAACATGTTTTAAATATATTCAGATAGTAAAGATAAATATTAATCTATTTAAAAAGACAGCCTTGAAATGATCATACATACCCCTATTGGGTAGGAAAAATATCCCCAAACAATGAGAAAGTCTAAGAGCATGATCAAGACTTATTTTATGTAGTTTGTCTTTTGGGGGGACTGGTGAATTATGCTTCTAGAACTAAATTCAAAGTATCATTGTGGCTGGGCTGAAAAACCCTGAAGAATGCATTTCACATTGAATTTATTGTAGACCTCTGTGAGGCAAAGCAGAGGGAAATGATAGCACACTCCTTTCTCAGTAATGCAAATCAAATGAGCCAGTGGCAACAAAGCCACTCCTAACACCTTTGCCCTTTTTTCTCATGATTTGAATGGAAGACATAAGTATGTACTCTAAATCCAGACTAGCAAATAAGGGCCAGGGCAGCCATCTTACCTGGATCACTCATTAAGTACTACAGGAGCAGTGCATTCTCTCCTGAATTGAAAATCTGTTTATCGGTTCCGGCTGCATAAGTCCCATTAGAAGCCCAAGAGAGGGAAAGTGGTATTGTTTATATAGGAGGGGCCTAGACGTCTATAACCTGTCCTGTAAGTGACAAAATGCCCACCAGCATTTCCACAAACAGCTTCTGAATTACGATAACTTTTTTTAATTCTTAAAATCCTTGACCACTGTAACTAACATAAAGACCCACGTGTCAACACACTTATGCACGCACATTTTATTCTGTTTTATAGAAATGAGAATCTCGTCATTAACAGTGTATAATTCAAAAAGTTAGACAAAAGGGGAAGGAAACAGTTGAGAAAGGAAAGTACTGTGGCCAGAATGCTAGAATGCTTGTTTTCAGTTTTTGCAAATATTGGTAAAATAATAGTTTGCTTTTTCGTAAATGCTTTCTAGTCAGACTCTAGAAGTACTTTTAAAAATATGATGGGAGGCACAGAAAAGAATGTTCTTTGTCCAAATTTGTTCAGTTGTACCAGCAATGCAACTCATAATGTAGACTCCTCAGAAATTTTAAAACATTTATTTATTTGTTTATTTATTCATAGTCTTGGAAAGCTATCTTGTGGTAGTTCTAATAATATGATTTGAATGCAGCATTGTCAAGATGTCTTATATGTTAGGGCAGCTTTCTAAGAACCATACATTTTGTATTTTCTGATAATTTTTCTAAATAACTCTTTGTATTGATTGCAATTATGTTTTCCAAGAGTCACTAGGTTTCGAAAGTCTTTGTATTTCTCAGATGGCACTAGGTTACTGTAATTGTATTAACTATAATTCTGTTGTTTTGCAGACTGTTCCTATACAGCTTTGGTTTTCTGGCCTGAAGCTGAAAGACGTTTTAAGAGCTCACAATTTCTCCTCCCACCCCCACCATTATTGTTGTGAAATATGAATGCTTATTTGAATATTGGAGGGGTAGAGTTTCTAGAACTTCCAAGAGTAATTTTTTTTTTTTATTCTTCACAGTGGGAGAAAATTGACTTATTAGTAGTTTAAATGTTCTCTGAAGTCCTTGAAGATCATGATATGAAAAACTTAACAAAATATTAGCATTGATATGACTTCTATTTATTTGCTAATGAGGGCTCTACAACTTTGAAATCTGTGGAGTGTTTGAAACATGAATGGTGAAAAATAATGCAACATTAGTTATTTTCTATCAGAGCCAGATTAGTCTGCTAAAAAGTATGAAGTATAGTTTTATGTAAAATATATCTTAGATTGAGAAAATGGAAACACCTTTTTTTTTTTAAAAAAATAATAGCTTTACTAAGATCCTTTTGTGGATTTACGGGTTGTTCTCATTTGTCATTGGACTGTTTCCAGATGTAAAATATTACTTTCTTGAAATTGCTATATATTCCACTATCAAAACCAGGTGCATGTTGTTTTACAGCCATTTTACTTCTGATTTTTAATGCTGAAACTCATAGAATGCCTTGAACTGATAATTTGTTTAACTCTCTACCTACTAATTGGACCAAAGAATAACTCTGTATTTTTATCTCTTTTCTATTTCACATTTTATTTCTGTTTCAATTAGTGTGTGCCTTTGGCAAAAAAGAGATGATTTTGCTCTCTGTTTTAGGATTTGCCTCCAAGAAAAAAATATATTTTATTGCCACTTTTCTCAATTGATCTAGTAAGGTTCACAGACAATGAAAAGAGTAAGAAAACTAATTTTAAAATCTTGGTAGTATTATAATTTTCTTTCTTATAATAATCAGAAAAAGAACTTGTACTACTTTTGTTTCTAATGCATAGCAGCTCTGAAAATCTAGGCTCACGTATTTTTTCTTCTCTTTTCTGCTGTGTATACTTAACTATAATGAGAATGGACTCTACAGTTTTAATTTTTCCATTTTAGTGCAGAATTTCAATTCATTGTAGACCTTTAAGGGCTTTCTGCCTTGACAATTGATGGCAGAACCTTGTACCTTCATATACTGAGGCTGCTATCAGAGCTTGCTAAGTCATGACTCAAGGCCAATGGAGATCACGCTGAGAAGCTGAAAAAAAAGCAGAGTACCAACGCTGAAGTGACTTACATGGAGACTATTCTTAGCTGATTATTAGGAGTACAGTTTCTCATGTCATCTCAACACAGATTATCATCCTGTAGTTTAACCAGAATGTGCTACCTGTGAAGTCCCTTTTTGAGGCATTGTGAAAAGGTGTGAGGAAAGGAAAAAGAACGTCAGCTTTGTCATCTCTGCGGTGATAATAGGAATTCCTTGTGCACATTCGTCGTTGCGAGAAAGGGTGAGATACGCTAGATTGCGTGTAGTACGTGTGTAGTGTTAGTTTTCTTTCATTCGTTCACCACTGTGTCATTATGTTTACATGCTCACAGGAATGTAGTAGAATATAAAGTAACATCACTATATTTTAAAAGCTATAGATATGATAGATTTCACAGTCTTGAAAAGGGGCTTTTTAAACTGAAATTTAAATTTTCGTTTGAGAACAGTCCTAATTTGCCTGTACAAAGAGCAGTAAGTTTGCTGGGAAGGAAATATGGAAACTCCTAACTGTGTCTTACTCTGTCAACAGTGGAGAAGTCTGGGTGGACATTCTAGTGGTCAGAAATCCAAGCTTTCTCTTTCCGTGAGTGGGGAGGTGGATGGGGAGCAAGTAACCAGGAGGTGCTGGGGCTCGGAGTCCCTTCCCAAGTCTACCATCCCTTCTGTAGGGACACTGCCACTCCTCAGTCACGTGTCCTCTCCCAGCGAAGCATCCACAACATCCTTACTTGCTGTACTTTTCTTCATGGAACTTACTTATCTACTGGACCAATTTGTGCATTTGTTTATTGTGTGCCTCTGCCTTCTTTTCCTTCCCACTACCCATGTAAATTCCACGAGGGCCTGGTCTTCAGCATTGTAGATTGAGCATCCCAAATGCTCCAGAATCGCTGACATGAGATAGTGATGCCTTTGCCTTGTGATGGTTCAATCAATGTACGCAAACTGTTTCATGCACAAAATTATAAAAAATATTGTAGAAAATTACCTCCAGGCTATGTGTATAAGGTCTACATGAAACATAAATGAATTTTGTGTGTAGACTTGGGCCATATCCCCAAGACATCTCATTATGTATATGCAAATACTTCCAAAATCCAAAATAAATAAATAAATAAATCCAAAATTCAAAACACTTCTGATCTTTAACATTTTGGATTTGGGGTAAGGGACACTCGACCTGTATTGCATCCTCAGTGCCTGGCACAGAGTGGGTGCTCTTTGTTAAAAGAAAGGACAAAGGAACAAAGGAGAGAGAGATGAGACATTGAGAAGTAGGGGAACACAGAGGAAGAAGACAGAAATGTGGTGATGAAAACGGCAATCTGGTACCTCACTTGGGCATCCGAAAATGGTCAGTACTGGACAACTTTTATTAGTGGCCATTTAAAAAAAATTACACTTGCAATGTTTTTGTGTGTTGGAAGGAGGCTAGACATTGTCCCATGGAAATTCATAGTTACATTTTTTGCTACATGTTTCCTTGTGAAAAAGTTGGAAAAGGTCTAGGAAATTTACCTTTCAAGGCCCTTTCTCATGAATTTCCAGCTCAGACTTGCAGCTTTTTGGGAGCTGAGGCTGCAAGGTGATCTTGAGAGCAGCTGGGGAGGCTCTAATGGGGTCCAGCTGTATGCCCAGAGAATGCACCTTCTTAAGATGACATTAACCAGGTAGACCCTGCCCTGCCTGGTTTCCTCTGGGCTTTATGGGTCCCTGTGGTCTGTTGCATTGATCTTGCATTTTCAGGTTTTATAGCAATTCTAAACATGTGAGGGTACGTATTTGCTCTTTGATGTGCCCTCTGATAGAAGCCAGAGTGCTTTACCTGAGCCTGTGTTTAATAATGACGGGGGGTCACAAGCCCTGCGGCAGTGCACTCCCTGGGAGGCTGGTTTTGTGTGCAGCATTTATTGGGGTGGTTGATTGGCATGCTTTAATCAGGGGTGTTTCTTGTTTTATTTTTGAACGTGGAGTATATTAAGGATAGTTAGACATGTAGTCCTGTGGTGTTTTGTTTTTAACCACATTCATTGTGCCATTTGATAGAAAGAGGGGCAGAATGGAAGCAGGCAGGGGACAGAAATGACAATACTTATATCCTATAACTATATGATGTTTGTGGTTATTCATATTTTTCCATCTTTTATCTTTACCTCCATCCCTGTAAGAAGGCAGCTATTGTATCCCCATTTTACAAATAGGGAAGTTAAGGCAGGTGGATTTTGGAGACATGCATACTGCTTAGTGTGGGTGAAACCTAAATTAGAATTCACAGCTCTTACCACTAGATATGTGCAAAATCCAAGGCAGTCATGACATTTCTATGGACTCTTTCAAGGAGTAAGGGGACAGATATTGACTTTTCAGAGTAGAACTGAATGCATATAAATGGAATCATAGAACTTTAGGGTCAGAAGGGCCTTTAATGGGACCATCCTCTGAGCTGGAATTGCCTCTTTTCTAAGCTTGCAATGTACATGACCTGGATGTGCTCTAACATCTCCATTATTTATATTCTAAATATATCAAACTAATGAGAGAATTGGACAAATCTTTATGTGCTTAGGTCCAACAGTACTTACCAGAGGTGGTCATATTTGTTTTTTTTTTTTTTTTTTTTTGCTTTCCTTGGCATCCAGCCCTCCAAAAGAAATTAGTTGCTTGTGTCCTCACTTTAATTTGGAAGACATTGGTTTGGAAGAGCCACGAAGGGCTCCCTACACAGCTCCTTAGAAGTCAGTGTGACTTGGCCGATGGCACCTGAGGTTTACGATTGGAGTTCTAGCCATGACATGCTGATGATGGTGGTGTGATGGGGTGATTGTTAATTCCTTAATCCGTCTTTGATCACATCATCATAATTGACAGTTGTGCATTGAAGACTCACTTCATGAGGTACATCCAAGCGAGGTGATTCCTTTCTGAAAATAATACTGTGGACCCAAGGTGTGTAGACCTCATGTGGCTAAAAAACAACCCAGTGCTTACTTTTAATTACTTTCTTATTTGTTTGAATTTATTAATGGGAGTAAATCTAACTTTAAAGCCATTCATTGGTGGTGAACCCTAACTGTTCAGTGAAATATAAATTTGATACATTTGCATTCTAAGCAACTTTTATATTTTGACAGCTGTTTTTATATTTAAACAGGGAGTAGAAATAAAAATTTCTTTTCTAAACAGATATGCCAGACTGTATTCACTGTGTTTGAGTATAGTATTGATTAGTCATGGCTGATGTTTATCAGACTAAGCAAAGTGTGTCCATATTAGTTGTCTCAAGAAGGGTTTATTCTTAAATACTAGTGAACTGCATGATAAATCTTGGAAAGTGGAATGCGCCCAAGCAAAATTTACAATTTTTCTAGGCTTTATTGATATGCTGATCCATCCAAGGAAGACTGGAGTCATTCACATGATAGACAGGAGAGCACAGATACCATTTATTAATTTGTTGAATGTTTATCACAATTAGCAAGCTGATGAGTATTAGCAGTGATATATTACTACTGTACAGAATGGTAGTGGCCATAATAGTAGAAAAATTATCTTAATATGTCCATGCATGATTTGTATGTGTGTATATAGTATATAGACATATATATTTACGTGTATCTGTATTTCCATTTTGTAACAACCTTTGTTGGCACTCATACAGTAACTTTTAATTATTCTCCTTTCTCCATTGTCTACTTACTGATTCCTTTCTTTATTTCAATCATATTGATAAATACTAGGAATATAAACATTAATAAGGCACGCTCCCTCCCTTCAGAACTGGAGAAGCAACCTCTTATTAGCCAGCATGATGAGTGTTATGAAAAACTTATGTAGAAAATGTTCTGGTAGCCCAGAAAATGCCTCCTGTGTCTTAGGAATGCATTCAAAAAAGTTTACCAGGGAGGATCATTTACAATCCAGCAGTAGTTTCACAGAATGTCTGTTTGAAGAGAACCCTTCCCTGCATCTTTGGTTTTTATTAGTTATAAATTTCTTCACACTTCTTTTAAAAACATTCGCTGTTAATTTTGAACACTGTTTTTCATGTATTTTTTAGACTGTTTTTTTTTGTTTTGTTTTGTTTCTTTCCTCCTGGCTTTTAAATATATTTTAAAAATATTTTTATCCATATCTAATTTTTGCAACTTTCAAAAAAAAAAAAAAACTTTCTAAGCAGTCGCCTCCTGACCCTCTTTTCCCCTTAGCTACTTCCCCCTCCCAGGGCCACCTCCCCTTCCTCAGAGCCCCCGCTTAATGCTATTCCTTTACCGTCCAGCCATCTGCCTGTTTTAGCCTCTTCTTCACTCTCTCTGTTTCTTCTATATAGATTTCCCCATATGTCTACTTCTTCCTTTATCCACAAGTCCAGACACTCCTCCATAGCTTTCTTACCACCCCATCCTGGTGTCCCGTCTGTTCATAAATAACTCTTTCATCCGCTTTGGATCCCCCCCCTTTTCTAAAAAGAGTGTGCAAATAAACCGAAAGTGCATGGAGCCAAGATGCATAGCATAGTTTTGATTCAGAATAGACTTTCTCCTTCCCTTCACCTGTTTTATTCCCCAGTTTTCATTGCTTGCCTTCTTTATACAGATCTCCACAATTTTCACTCAATTTTTATATGACAGTGGATGCAAAGTTACTTAATATATGATCATGACAAAGTTTTTGCTTCTTACTCGCAGACCATTTTGCCCTAACCGGTTCCTCAATCGTCTGCTGCCTGGTGTTTGCTATTCTCGGAGTAGTCAAGTTTGAACCTTTTGTTCTTCAGAAATTAATGTAATATCTCAGAAATAGCAGTCTCTTTCTGCCTGGGTGCTTGGCAACCTGAATCTCTGTGGATAGGTTCTTTTGTAAGTCATATGAGTTCTAGGATATGTGCCACAAAAGGAGTGCTTAGAGAATCGCCTGCAGAAATGGCCACGTTGAGGGCACTGTAATGTTCTAGATATTTAAAATGTTGATATCCCCCTCCTTGCATGGTGTGCTAGTGACGGGCTCCCTTCTCTCTGTTCGAGTAAACATTGGCAATTTACTTCCCTTTAGAAATGTGTTACTGTAGCCTCACAGAGTTGTTAGTGTTTTTCGTTCCTAATGTCAGTGATAATTTTACTCACAGAGTCCCTGCAGAGATTTAGCTCAGCAGGAAGTAAATCTAGGTAAGATTGCCTTGAAAATTGATCTAAAACAATAAATGCTAACTATGTCATTATTTTTATTTTAAAAAGAAATCTGTGGTATAACTAATTTGATTATGTGGCGTAACTAGTGAGGACTAATAATCATGTTTTGCCATGGCTAGGACCCCATTCATTTTCTCTCTCTCTCTTTCTCTTTCTCATCATCTTTCTATCTCTGTCTCTCTATCTCTGTCTCTATCCCTGTTTCTCTGCCTAGAGAAGAAGAAAAGAAGTCAGGGATTAAAATGATTCACACTATATTTCTCTAAGAGTGAAATGTTATAATAAAAATGAAAGATAGAACTGTTTACTCCTGAGATGCTGAGAAAGTCTAAACTCTAGCTCTCCTAGAGTTGAGGGAACTAAATATTTTACCAGTGTCACAATGAAAAGTCTCTAAAGAATAGGTATTTTAGTTTTAAATGCTTCATACTTTCTAAAAAGAGGTGGTTTTTCAGGGGGCGAGTTTATATTCAAGAATGAGCTTTTACTGTAATACAGGACATCACAATAAAAAGAAAGAAATGCAAAAAATGGGAAAGACTGAGAACAACAACAAACAACAAACTACTGATTCCTATTCTTTTTGGAATTTAAAGTCAGTAAGTAATGAGGAGATACAAATTTCTGGGAGAAATTTAGCTTAGGTCAGTTTTCTTTTAATGATACTGATGCACTAGCCAGTTACATATAATCTTTTTACTGTTGTTGAATTTCTGTGGATTCTGGATCATTAGCTGTGCACAGATCCAAATTTGTGGCTTAAATATATTTTTCCTTTACATCTTGTCAAAAATGTATGCTTTTAGTATATCTTGGATTCAGGAAGATTTAAAAAATCACCAATAATTTAAGAAGAGTTGTTGGGTATGAACAAAGTTTCAATTATAGAGTATTTCCGGATTTTATTGACTGTGCAAGTATACAGTCTATTACAGATACCTCTGGGCTATTCCCTGCATATGAATGGCCTGGATTATGGTGATGTTTCTGAATGTGAGTAAGTAATAGGAGGGTGAAATTCTAAACTTCCTTTTTATTGAATGAAGTTGATTTTTTTTACCCCCACTAAATTACTTCCCAAACAGAAGATACCTAATGTCTTAGTAATAGCTATCTTCCAAAGCACTAATTCCTTCAATGTGCTCAGAATATCATGCATCTTCCAGATCACAGAGAAAGCATTTCTGTGCTCTTCTGGTTGCAGTGGTAGGCGTAATAGCAGTCTTGTGTGACAAATTTTTCAACTTTAACCCTCTCACTCTCTGCTAATTAGAATCATATGGTCATACACTTTTGTTTTCTTTGTGTAACGAATTTCTGAAGATTCAGCAAAATAGTTTCAAGGTTGCCTTCCAGTAGGTACAAATATCTTAGCTCTTGCTTCTTCATATTTTCTCCCAAATTGGCCTCGGTCTGGGGGAGCTTAATTAGTTCAGACTCAGTGCAGTTGGTTACACCAAAGGTATGTCTACGCTTAACATTTTTTATTACAGAAAATACGTTTTTGACCACTTTTCATAGCTTTTTGTTGTTGTTTACCAGTTTGTATTTTATCTTGGCAATTGAAAATCTTGGGGGAGGCCAGTATAAAAAATTCTTAGGTTTTCAAGTTGGGTACACAACTGTTTCCTAAGAAGAACTCCTCTTCAATACCTTCTGTATTTCATTCATTTAGCCTGTATTTCTTGCATGCTGATCGTGTGCCTGGAGTTATGCTTTCTAATTGCTGGTACCCTGAATGTTTAGAGAAAAAAATGCCTCATACGTTAAGTCTCTGTGTGTTTGGAGTGTCACCTGGTTGCATTTGCATCAAGCTATCCAGAAGGATCAATTCCAATGATCTATGGTATTTATAGGCCTCAGAAGAACCAGGGATGTGAATTTGCTGTAAACTGCCTCAGTATTCCCCATTCATTGAAGGAATGCATTTGTATTCATATAAACAATTTCTTACTATTTTTCTTTCTGGAGAGAAAACAGTGATGTGTGGACTTTGTCACAGGACAGAGACCTTTCCAGATTGCTGTTGCAGTCCCTCTGAGTGTCTGCCCACCTGATTTAGAGGAACCCCTGTTTGACTCACTAGGACGGTAGTAAATCTGCCATTGCATTTTTGTAGACAGGTGTATGAAGGTGGTGTTCATTATGGGGTCAACACCACCTTAAGGGTTCACACTAGAGTGAGGGACCTCTGGGGTTGACCTTGTGGCCTATTGGACAGAGGGAGGGACGGATGCCTCAGGTCAGTAACTTTTTCACTTCTCTCCTCCTCTCTCTGCTTCATTGTTTGTAGGAAAACTTGTCTGAGAGGCGTGCGGTTTTGCCTTGCCTAGACATCTAGCTTGAAATATATCTGTTTTGATGCCCTGGGAGAGGTTGGTTCTAACTTCTTTTCATTTTTATTTTTTTATTTTATTCATAGCACTTGCAAGTATATTAGCATCATAAGACATGCAAATAATGATCTAGGAGCAGGAAGGAAAGAGATTAAACTTCTATATTAGTGGCAATTTTTTGCTTTTAGACTAACCATTCAGTTATCATTGAATACGTTTTTTGTTCACTTAAAAGATTAGCTTTATTTTTTTCCTCTGGTAAAATCAGTATGTTTTTTATTTATTCTTTTATTTCAGAATATTATGGGGGTACAAATGTTTTGGTTACATGTATTGCTTTTGTATACTTTGAGTCAATGTAATAAGTGTGCCCATCACCCAGATAGTGTGCATTGTACTCGTCAGGTGTGAATTTACCCAACCCTTTCTTCCTCCTACCCCCTGCTTGATTTCCATTGAGTTTTATTAATACTTCCATATGTGCATGTAAGTGTTGATCAGTTAGTTCCAGTTTAAGGTTCTAACTTCTTGGATTGAGCCTGAAGCAGGGGTTTTGACTTGGAGCTCATGAAGAGAGGGGTCCCTAAATGTATACATATACACACACCTGTATGTTATGGGAAAGCATCCATGGAGTTTATCAGGGTCTCAAGAGGATTCTGTGACCCAAGAAAGGCTAAGGCATACTGCCATGGAAGAATTGAGCAGGATCCAGTTTAGGGCTAGATCTGGCCCCAAACTTATCCTGCTGTTTGTAATTAATCTGAAGGCCTTCAAGCAATTCAGAGGAGTGAAAGGGGCATAAGGATTCATAATACCTTTCTCAGGATTTCTGCAAGGATTATGGAGAAAAATCCCTAGATTCTCTGTAGAATAGAACCTTTTCCTGAGATCAGCCCTTGGGCCTTCCATGGACAAAGAATTACCCAGACTAATCTGGCCCCAAAGAGTGTAGGGGGTGAAATTTAAGGAAGCGTGATCCTTACCCAACCAGCCAGATCCCTTGTTAGACAGCGAAGTGTGATGTGTGCAATACAGTGAATTTTCTGTTTATTTCCTGAAGTGGGGCGCATGTCTCTCTTCTTTGTCGGTTCTGTAGATGCGTCGTTGAGTCCAGTGGAACTCCAAAGATAGAGCAAAGCTACTGATGACACTCAAAAATATTGAATAGCTGATAAGTTGATAAAGATACCCGTAATGTTATAAATGTCTACATGATGTCAATGCTTAATACCTACAAAAGACACAAACGTCCTGGAACAGAGACCTGCAGCTCAGGAATCTTGACAATAATTTCACTATACCTTCCAGGAAGTGTGTTTTCAGATAATTATTAGCAATAATAATGACCATCAGCTCATTTTCTTTTTGTTTCTCTTTCTTCCTCCATGAAACTGTGGTAAGCCTTATTGTAGGAAGAAGCTCATAGGGACACCCAGCATTTACCTACGTCCAAACTAAGGGCAAAGCAGAAATGAACTGAGTTCTTCCATCTCTGTATAAATGAGGATCATTTACTACACGTACAAGCTTTGGGCCAATGGTGTGGAAATTGGGTTCATTGTTAATCTAACTATTAATAGTTTCAGTCTTTTTAGTCATGTATTTTAATAGGAAGGTAGCATAGAGGAGGGACTTCTTTGGCCTCTGGTGCCAAAGACCAGCTGAGTTTGAAACTCAATTCTTTATGAATTATTTAACTTCGCTGTGCCTCATTTTCAAATCTATAAAATGGGGTTAATTATATGTATTTCGCATGTTGTACTGGGGATCAAGATAATGCATTTTAGATTTCTACTACAAATAAGGCCCTCAAATTTACTTTTCTCTAGTACTAAATAGCAAAGTAAAATTGAAGAATCAGGAATTTCTCTACCTGGCCTTTGATTTAGAATGTGTAATTTCTCCATTATGGGTAGAAGGATATTTTTCTTTATAGTGGGTCATTGACCTTCAAGAAAAAAAAAATCAATCAAAAGTTACGTGGAAATAAAATGACATGTCATCTAATTGAATGGAATTTTTTTGTTTAGATTTAAAATGTTAGCTTACTTGATTTAGCATTGATCTGAGCATGTAAAAAAACTTCAGAAAACACAAGAGACGTTTAAAACTAATGTATCGAAATCCAATATAATAGTTAAGAAAGCTGGCTTTATAGGAATTACAAGGGAATGGTTGGAATAAGAGAGGAAAGGGTATGGCAGGTATCTAGAAGAAAGGCATACATACACTGGAAAGGAGGGAGGGAGAGATGGAGGGAGACCTAGAAAAAGGGAGAGAAAGAAAGGTGAAAGGAGATGGGCTTGGAAAAGTTCTGAGGCCTTAATTAACTGATCTTGTCACACACAGCTGTTCATTTGAGTTGTGGGCCTCAGAGTATTATTCCTTTTTATCACTATCTTTTGAAATGCTAATTAGAGAATTGACCATTGTTCACAGCTCTTTGGTTACTTTTTTATTCTTAAACTTTTAGAGACTAGTCCTTGAATGGGGTACTTGGAGCAGCACACCAGATGGGAAATTATTCTCTGGTCTGTGGTTGCCAAATGACCGGCACAGCAGTGCGTGGGGTATCGTGGTCCAGCTGAGAGCCAGATCTAGCCTAAGCGGTGGTCAGCAGACTGGTGATAGCCCCTCATCAGTACATTGCTATTTTGTAGTGGTGCAGTGGCTGCCTTTTTATTTTCATATAGATTTATCAGATTTACTCTAATCAATAGCAAGTCTTCTTGACCTCAAAAAGCTCACTTGAGGAAAAGATCGTTTGAAGAATATCTACAAATGATTAACGAGACATCTTTAGTTTCTTGTGAAATACAATTGCAAGCACAATGTTTGAAGAATGTTATTATTCTACTTCTGACCTACTTAACTCATACTTGTTTTCTTAAATTGAATTAGATAATATATATGAAAGCATTTTGAAGAATATTACACTCAGCACAAATGTAAGATTCGATTACTAATGGAGTTATTAAATACTGTATAGTGGTAATATATCTGAATCTTGCAGAAAAACGCTCTCAACCAACAGGACATGATCCAATAGAGGAGATGCCTGTTCTATGTATATTGCAAAGAAAACTAATCATTTTTTTTCCCGTATACTCAATCTGATGTCATGGAACCTCACTTTACACTATACGGGAAGCAAAATAACATGCCTGACCTTTTCTAAGTAAACATTAAAAATTATTAAATCTGGATGTTAGAAAGATTGATTTCAATGGTGGCTTTTAAATTTTTCAGTGAATATTTAAGTGTACATTTTCAGATAGTTTTCATGAAAAAAATTGACCCTTAATTATGGTCCTACAGCAGTTGGAATATTGATGGTATTTTTCGTTTTAAATTTATGTGAACTAAAATTTTGTTACTTGTTTGGCACGAAAATCACAGAATTCTTTCCCCTCAGGCTATTTTTCAAAAATAAAATTTTCTTTATTAAAGGAGATATATGTATGTTATGAAACCTTTTGCAAATACTGAAAAATAAAAAGGTAAAACCAAAAATTTTCTCTTAATAGTTAACCTCTGTAATAGTTGATTATATTCTCTGGTAGTAGTCTTTATACACACACACACATATGCATATAATTTAAAATATATATACAATTTTAGATTATTTGAATGAATGCTTATTATGTAATATTTCTATATTTCTATTTTTATATTTACATTTTTAAAAAATTGATAAGATCTGTCAGAGATGTGTATTTTAGTGTGTCTTAGATTTATTTAACTATTTTGGTTTTTCTGTTTTCTAATAATTTATTAAAATTTTATTATTCCTTTGTTTTTCTTGGGTCTGTTTTATAGAAGTCATTCTTCTTGAATTGACTGGTTAAATCTTATTTCACTCTTTATTTTCCAGATCATGAATTTGTATCAGACTATAAATTTGGCTGCATTCCATATGTTTTGTTGATATGTAATATTCTCATTGTTATTAGTTTTTGAACAGTTATTTTAGTTTTCTTCCTCTTAATACAATAGCTAACTCAAACTCTCATTTAAATTTCATAAAGATTATCAATTTTTCCTTTTAAATTTTTCATAACTGATTTCCAGTTTTATTGTAGCAAAGAAATTGTGTAGTTTCTGTGTCTTAAAATTTCTTACACTCTTTGTGTCTCAATAAATGATATTTTGAGAATTTTTCAGTGATATTTGAAATGATATTCTCATATTTGAAATAGTTGAAAAATAAGGCTTATTTTCTATAGTGGATATTTTAATTTACTTTCGAGTTTTTAGAATTTTTCTTAACTACATCTTTTTTGAACCTAGAAAGATGTGTTAAACACTTCTGCAAACCAATATTTCTGTCATTTCTCATGCATAAATGATTCATGATGACTGTGTTTATGGTAGATTATATTTTCATCTTTGATCTTCAATGCTCCCTTTTTTATTATTTCTTTGTCCTTTTTCTTTGTATGCTAAGAGAACTTTTTAAGTTTGTCATCTGTATCACTGATATATTTTCTACAATTTTATGCAGATTTTAATTTTGTTAATGCATTTTTAGTTTTCTTACAATATTTCCTATTACATCCATCTGCCTTTACATCTCTTCCCAAATCTTTTGTCTTGGCGCCTATTTCATAGAGATACTCTATCTTATGTATATGTGGAATGTGATGTTTCATAGAATCTACTTGTATTTTTTGTAGAGTGGAAACGGTTTTCAAAGTCTGGTTTCCCTGTGAATCATGAGTACATACTACCCTGTATTTTATTGGGTAGATTTTTTGGTCTTCCTCATGACACAATTTTTGACAGGTTGAATTTTAGCAAGGTCCAAACCTGCCTTTCTATATTCTTCTGTGTTATGCGACAAACTATATTGACTCTGTTCCAAGCTGGCCGCCATGTTAGCCTCTTCCAATAGGAGACGCTAGAGGAAGAGTGGATGGCTAGAGGAGGAAGGCACTTAGCCCTTCCTGCTCTTGTCATCACTCTGGTACACAGTTTTTTCTGGTTTTCAGTATTTCCCCACATTCCTAAAGTTAACTTCATTAGAGATACAGCATCAGTCTGCTTTGCTTGTTTCTCACCTTGTCTCCTCTGAGCTTCTAGGTTCTGTTTCTTTTTGTTGTTTTGACAGAGTCTTGTTCTGTCACCCTGGCTAGAGTACAGTGGCATCGGCCTAGGTCACTGCAAACTCAAACTCCTGGGCTCAAGCGATCCTCTTGCCTCAGCCTCCCAAGTAGCTGGGAATAGAGGTGTGTGCCAGGACACTGCTCATTTTTCTTTTTTTGTAGAGATGGGGCGGGGTGGAGGGGAGGCAGTCTCGCTCTTGCTCAGGCTGGTCTCCCGCTTCGGCCTCCCAGAGTGCTAGGATTACAGGCGTGAGCCAGTGGACCTGGTGGAGCTTCAAGGTTCTGAAACCCAACCACTTCCCTTTGTTTCCCCAGCCCTGGGGATGGTAGCTGTTTCCATTGAGCTGCTCACAGATACTTCTGTCATGTCTAAAACCAGAGAACTGCAGATAATGTGGTGTTTAAGCCACACATCCAACCATACTGGTGCAGTCTTCCAATAGTTAGCCTTCTAGAAATTTCCTTTAAAAATAAGACTTTAGAAAGAGGATGACAATATCTTAATGCCTCATGTCTTAAGAAAATTTTCTATCTAGATGTTTATTATTATAAACCTAATTGCATCTCTTAAGTGCTATGTATGTCATGCTTTATCAAGGGTAAAAAGGTTATTAAAATAACCTGCATCTCTTAGGGCAGTGGTGGATGGCCTCGACAAAGGCATATGGCCTTCATCAGTTAATTTGCAGTGGGAAACCTGAAGAAGTAAAATAGAGATGAGAGTAAGCCAGCAGTTCTGGTGTGTGATTTTCTTGGAAGGTTAGAGAGGAAACACATAGGAGAAAGGAGATTTTGCATTGCAAGATTGGACTTAACGTGTACAGTTTGCTTTTGGTGTTGCAAAGCAGTAAAGAGGCTAATTGACATCTATATTTAAGGTCATTGCAGTGCATGAAATGGAAATGAAAGTGTTATTCTTTACTAGAAGCTAGAAGATAACATTTACATAACATGCTTTTAAGGTAATAAGTTCATTCTTCTTTTTTATTATCGTAACTGTATCAAGAAAGTTATTTTCATACTAAAAATACTCCCTCCCCTACTTGAATCTGATTTGTAATATTTTTTGCATGACGTTATCATCTTTTGTTAGGAAATGATAATTCCATTTATTTTTGTTTCATGGGGAAAATTGTTAACCAGCTGTTTCAGTCGCTCCAAATAAACTCACTTCCAGAATTCCTAGTAAGTAGCAATGCTGACTGATAGCCATGTCACCATTTTTCTGACCGTCTCTGCCTTGTCACTAAGGTGTAGTGTAACAGCTAAATAAGAAATTCGAGAAAAGGAAAAGACACCAAGGCCTAGATATTTTACAAACTGGATAATTAGACTCTGAATTGGGAAGAGTAGGCTGAACGAAGAAATGCCACAAATCTGTAGTGGCTTGAAGAGCACTGATTTCAGAGTGAAATCTTTTTATATAAATTTTATGGTTAACTCGTAGTGGGAATAAAACTCTGGGGCAATCTCAGAAGATTATGTTATGATTTCTTCCTGCCTAATGAATGGTAGATTTCTCCTAGTATCTCTTTAACCTACCCATTGTTCTTTCTGTATGATCACATTTTCTTTAACCAGTTCTTTGCTCGTGAATAAAGCTGTCTGTTCCCGTTCAAAAGTTGCGTCTTCATTTATAAATTCACAGAATATGTTCTTCAGGAAAAAAAATGTAACTCAATCAGCTTTGCGTGGTTTACATAATGTGATAGTCTCATATTTACTATGTGGTTAACAAGAAATAACTGTTACCAACAAAAATCAGAGAATTTAAAAACAACGAACATTTTGCTTGGGAGCCTATGTATATCTCTATATAAATACATATAGACATCTATAAACATCATCGATCCTCCCATGTGCACATGCCATATATATGTGGATGTGGGATGATGCTTGTTTTTATATATACATATCTATATTTATATAGCTGAAGAAGTGAAACATATTGCTTTTTATTTAAGTGACTCAGTGCGTTTATAGACAAGCTTTATTTTACAGCACTTTATCAATGCTGGGATGATTCAATACTGCTTTGATTTTGTCTTCTGAAGGTCAGAGTTTGACAAGGTAAATTGATTCCTAGAGACATCCCAATGATATCATTGCCTTTATATTGGATAGAGAATCTCTAGGAAAATTATGCTTTGACGGAAATATAAATTCACTTTAGGGAGATTAATCAATTTGAATTATTCATTTATGACATTGCTGTCAGTTGTTTGTGATTGTGTATGTGTTGGGAGGGTTCGGGGGTGAGAAGGTTGTGGGATGAGAAGATTCTTGTAGCACTAAACTGAATTTTCAGTTTCCTGGTAAAGTATAGAGGAAGACATTGTAACCCTGAATTTCTTTCTTTTCAGAATCACCTGGTAACCACAGTTCATACTTTTGTATTTTCTACAGAATATTTTTAACGGCTTGCCTTTGTAGTTGGGAAGTGACACTTACTTGGTTTTCTCAGGTTCTTTATGACATCAGTGGAGACTGTTGCTAATTAATGATAGATGAGGTCACACATATATTAATACTAAGCGGGGAAATTTGAGAAGAATGTGAAGATCTCAATTCAGCATATAAGTGAAACATGGACACAGAGACATCCCACTGTCTTAGGGATGATCAATGCTCCATATTATGAATTTATAAAGGCTTTTTTTAGGGACAGAAATTATTTTTATTATATTTCTCAAATTTGCTTCAGTATCTCAGAGAGAGTTTCATGTCCCATGTATTGTAAACATGAGGTAATCGAGACAATTGATACAATGGTTTCTCAGCATTAGAACACATCTTAATCTTCTAAGATTGACGATCCTGTTGGGAGTCTCAGGGTGTTGCCAGTGTTGCTGAAGTTTCCTTTCATACTGTCCCGTTTTGTCCCCACCACCTATTTCCCTTTGTGCTGAAACTTATTAAAGAGCTCTTACTGGTGCCATCCAAATAATACGGTGATGGTAGGTTGAATGTTTGTTCATCCTCATGTATCCTACTTGGATATGTGTAAATATGTAATAATATAGGGAACTAAATCTTCATTTTCAAGATGCTTTGGTGACACTTGTCCTTGTTAAGATGTTGGATAATTGTGAGAAAACACAAAACAAATATACAAGTTAAGGACCCGGCCGCGTTTCTTTATTCTCTTTCAAATTTTGTACACTTAAATAAATTTACAACAAAAAGTCCTCCAATGACTATTAAATACTATTTATGTTACCAAATCAAATTTTGATTTTTGTCAATGTCCCTACATATATATTCACAAAATTTTTATTTTTCTGGATTATTTATGCCTTGTTTCACTTGAGTTTAACAGTAAAATAATAGTTCTATTGGATTATTAATGAGAATTAAAAGATAATTTTATTCAGTGCTTACATATTTTTATGTTCATTTTCTTTATAGTTTTTTCAAATATAAAATATCATTTTCCCATAGTTCACATTCCTAAATTTTTAATGACTATTTAGAGTTAAATTGTTTAACCTTCCGTCATTTATTTAAGTCTTCTCTGCATTGTTTATAATTTCAGTTATTTCTACAATTTTGCACAAATTAAAGTTTTTTCTTTTCTGTTTATATTCTCCAATGTGCAGTTTTTATAGCTGTTGATAGAGTTTGCCAACTGCTTGCAATAGTCTTTGAAATTCTTTTCTGTGAAATTTTAGAAAGTAAAGTTTCGTTGGACTAAGTTTGCTATTCTTAACTTTGCCTGATGAATTTATATTTGCTATAAACATTCAAACATCATATGTAACAGAAAACAGATCATCATATTGTTGGGAATGTAAGGAAGGTGAACTGCATTCATTCTAGAAGTCATTAGAGGTTTAAAGAGTACAATAATGTTCAAGGTCTGCATCTTGAAGCAGGCATTCAAACTATTTCAGTGAGTACTTAATGGTGACCCATTAGTTCATGTGATCACTTATGATAGATGACAGGCTGAAAAGTGATCATGCAAAAAGTATTATTTGGAAATCATGGATATATGAAAACCTATATAAATGATTATTTATTGTAATTTTTGTTCTTTTAATTTATTGATCATGGTAAAATTCAAAATCCAGGATCAAACAGAAGAGAGATGAAGACGGCTGTAGCCACGAGGGCCTGGACTCTCACACTTTCCCGATTACAGCTGATATGTATGTCCGAGGAGTCACCGTTGCTCTACTGCTTATACCTAAACAGAAGTGTGTGTAGCCTTGCTTGCACTGATGATATTTACATAATAAATCCTCTGAGGTTTATGCCTAGTTTTCTCTCCCCCTCAGCCATCCCATCTCATTTAAAGACAGCTTTATCTTTCCTATTTCTCACACCTAACCCCCAGGAATTATCCGTGACTCCAATTTCTCTTATATCATGCATCCAGAGTCTTCATAAATTTTGTTAGTTTATATTTAGTTAGGTACTGCTGTGTGTTGAACACTGCCAAAACTTGGTGGCTTAAAACAAGGACCGTTTTATTTGCACATCAGTCTGTATGTAATTCAGCAGTTTGGACTGAGCTCAGCTGGATGGTTCTTTTGCTTGTCTCACAGGAGGTCCCTCATGTAGATACAGTCAGATGGCAGGTGGGCTGGAGGAGCTGGCTGGCTTACGGAGGCATCCACTGGATTGGCTCACTTCTGGTCCATGGGGATTCATCCTCCAGAGGCTAGCCTGGGTTTCTTCACATCATGGTAGAAGAGTAACCTGCAACACAAGAGAGCAAGATCCAATGAGCAAATGCTTTTTAAACTTCTGCTTACATCATGCTTGTGGATGTTGCATTGGCCAAAGCTCATCACATGACACAGTGTCAAGGTGACCCAGTGTCAAGGTGACAGGAGACTCTGCAAAAGCGTGGGTGAAGGGAGGTGTGATTCCTTAGCAGTTCTTGTTGTAATAGTTTCCCACAGGGTTCTGCCTTTCAAGAATTCAACTACTTCTCATAACCTCTTCTGCTAGTACTTTGTAGCGTTCTGGTAATAGTCTTCTAACCTGCCTGCCTCCTTAGCCCTTGACACTCAGAGCAGTGATCCTTAAAATGTAAGTCCCTGTTATCCCTCATCTACTCAGAACACTGCAGTGACCTCCCGTCTTATTCAGAGTCAAAGCCAAAGCCCTTACAATGGCATGTGGCTCCCCAGGTATCTCTGTCACATCTTCTACTTATTTCCCTCCCACTCCATCACAGCCACACCTCTCTTGGTGTTCCTCAAACACACCATGCAACCGTGCAAGCTCCCACCTTCAGGTCTTTGCATTTGTTATCTCTGCCAGGGACACTCCTGCCTCAGGGTCTCCATCGCTGGGTCCTTCATCTCTCTCTTCTTTACTCAAATGCCTTATCAGTGAGGCCTTCCCTGACCTCACTGTTGAAGATTATAACCATTTCCTGTTCTGGCACTCACCATCCTGTTCCCTGCTTTGTCTCCATCAGGCCCTCCAGATCACTCTCCGGCCTGCTCTGTGCTCCAGGAGGCTAACCGGTCCCACTTGCATGATCAGACTCCCTTTCTTTCAGTGTTGGGTTCAGCCAATGGGAAGCTTTCTCTTTTTCTTCACTTTGATATAAACCTTTTTTTTTCCTCCCAAACTCAGTGTATTATGTTAGATTTAGGTAAGTCTAAAGTAAAATTTAATGAGCATTTTCCCTGAACCAGTTTCTGTGCTTTCAGACATTCTACAAAGCACTTTAAGTAGACTTTTTAGCCCCATTTAAGAGTCAGGGATATTGAGGTTGGGATCAAATAACTTGTCCAAGACCCCTTTAAAATTTGTTTTTTATCACTCACACACTGTCACCACCATTCTATGGAAACTTCTTTTAAAGCCAGCTTGACTGTTTCATCAAGCCTATGTGTGTAGTCTCGGTGTCCACTTCTTCATCCTCTTACATCTGAGGGCATGTTCATGAATCTTCCATCCTCTGTCTCCTCTTTTCTCCTAACTCTTCAGCATTTAAATATGGTCAGGGTTCTCCCATCTTAAAATTAAAGATGGATTAAAACACACCCCTTCCGTTATATTTTCAGACTTATTTTGTTCTCTCCTTTTCACAGCCAAGTTTTCTCACGCCACATTTTCTGTGTAATATACTATGGGTTGGCTTCTTTTTACAACACTCTCCCAAAACTCCACCTAAAGTCACCAGTGACATGCCAGACCGGCTTTGGCCTTTCTACTGCTTGACTTCTTTAAAGCATTGGACCTTGGGCCACATCCTTCTTCCGTAACTCCTAGTATCTTTCAAAAGTAAGCTACAGTCTTTCTCTTTTGGGGAGTTTTTCTTAACCCTGAAGACTAATTTGATTGCTTTTCCAATTTATCGTCTTGTCCCCTGGGGCGTAAGTAAACTATCATAGTCCTGCTGAGGTACGTAGTCTTCTTGATTGAACTGCAGTTTTTGTGAGGGGGCAGGATCACAAACCATATATTACATGTGTATTGATCATATGTCAAATGATATACAAATTATATAAAATTGCACTATTGTATCAATACTATGAATAGTAAGTAATACATGTCAATTGCTTTGTGCATCAGTATATTTTTACATATATCTCTTTTACTGAATCATTTTTTCCTTTGTTCATTTGCTGCTTTTACTTAGAAAAAGCCTCTGTCTGTAAAAAATTCAATGCTTAAGCTACCTGGAGCAATGTTCACCCTGGAAGAGACTTTAACTATAATGGGTCTTTAAGAGCCAATTTTAAGAGCTGAGATATTAGCAGCTATGTATTTCTTTAAAAGTTTTATATTTAATGATTTCTTTGAAATAACTCTCCAGTTTCTCGTCTTCACTAGATTAGTTTTCAGGTCTTCCCGTCTCCTTGGCTGTGGGTACTGACAAGCATGGTGGTAGGTGCGAGTGTTCTGTTTGTGTGTTTGCGCGCACGTGTGCATACACGGATGCCTGACATTTCCAAACACATGCTCAATAATTGAGTCTCTATCAAGAAGTAAACATGGAGGCCATGTCGCTTGGTGTCATAATAGTCCTGTTGTTGCGTTGTCACCACAGGATGCCGTCGAAATAGTTAGGAAGCATGTCAGTATTTATTAATTTGGTGCTATTTATAGAACATTAGCAAAGGGGAAAGGGTACAGTAGAAATCCAGGAGAGATGGAAGATGGGAGGGAACCTGGCGTTTGAAGGATGATTTTTGATCTTTTCGAAGAGGGATACCTATCAAGAGCTTATCTAAGTGAAAGAATTTACATGCAGAGCAAATCAAGAACATGGATCTTACTTATCATGGTAGATTATAATTTGGTCTTGGATAGCAGGGAAAAGCCAGGCTTCTGTACAAGGGGATTTACGTGTTTACAGTAACTCAGTTAGCATTAACAGGGGCCACCAGTGATGCTGGCTATTTAGCCTCAAACTTTCATGCATGTGTATTTTCAAAGACAATGAAAAGATTTTAGGGATTGCTATGCAGAGAAAGAAGAGATCAAGAATTATCAAAGGCTGTGGTTCTGTTTTAAAATTTTAAAAAATATTATTTGGGTTTTGAAGTATTACTTCAGGATTAAGTAGCTTTTTTTTTTTAATGGAAGAAAGCAAAATCGTATCTTATAGCCAATAAAGGTTATCGCATTTTCCAAATTTATAGTAAAAGTCATGGAAATTTAACAAACTGAAAGATGCATTTGTCATCTCAATGGTAGCTTTGAGAGTAGTTAGATATTTATGGAAAAATTATAAGAAGCAATGGGCTTTTTAAAAATGTTTTCAGAAATAGATATTAGGAAAACTAGACTCTTTCAGTATTTGGTAATGCGCATTTTTGACTCATCCACACACACATTGTGGTACCTAAAGTGTTGCGAAATTAGACATTTATATGGAGATAGGCTGTTGATGTAGAAAAAAATAAGAAGCCGAGGGCTGGGAAGGATAAGGGATGAGTACAGGATTTTAAAAATGAGCTCTTTGTCTTCTCGCTCTTCGTCTTGCCTAGATCTCAGAGGGGTTTTGTCCAGTGAGAATAAAGAACCCATGGGAATTACCCAGGAATCACCATCCAGTAAAAGGAATGGTTTTCCTTCAGTGAGCAAGGGTGGGGCCGAGAGTCTGCACCAGTCAGTGACGCTGTTTTATGCCAGGTGAAGATTTGCATAGACAGATTGCTCACTCATTAGGTGACTCACAGTGTGATTAAAATATATAAGTTGATGCCCTTTTATCTTCTGTCAAATATTAGGAGGAGCAGTTGGATTCCATGCTTTTTTTTGCCAGTTATTTTCACTGGCCGGATGCTCGGGCCAGTTGCCTTTCCCCGGTATTATTTTGCTCAGTGTCCTCACTGCTCCGCTCAAGCACTTCATGTGCCTGTTGAAATCTTACGACTACTGAGTCAAAGAAGCACTAATACCTCTTCCAGAGCCATCTTTCCCATCTCTGTATTTTAATAGTCTTTATTGGTCTAACTCTGATGACACACTGCATTTTCCTTGCCTTTTATTATTCTAACTTTTTTGTTTTGAAAAATTTTCAAGCATGTACCAAATGAACCCCTGGGTAGCCATCATATAGCTTCAACCATTACCAACATTCTGCCAATCTTGAATCATCTATATATCTCCCTCCCCACTCCCACTTGATTTTAATTATGGTTTGGTAATAGACTGTTAGATCCTTGAAGTCAGGGACTGTATACATATATACATGCATATACACACATATAACCCTTTATTTTATTTTTTCTGATTAAAGTATACCACGTCCTCAATTGTGGATTGAGCCAATGTTAGTATTTTGATGACTGTACAGTTTCTAGTTTTTCTTTGTTTTTAAAAACTTAATACGAAATTTGTATATTGCTTTTTAACTTAACATTTTACCGTGAGCATTTTCCATTGTCCTTGAGTGTTTTCGAAAGCATGATAGCATGATTTTTAAGGGCAGCATAATATTCCATCATACAGATCTTCTGTAATTTATTTAACAGCTTGCTATTGTTTACTGCTGTCTCGAACACCTTTGCATACACTGGTACATTTGCAAGGATATTATTAGGATAGTTTCCTAGAGAATTATTAGGCGAAAGGCTCTTTGCATATCTTGCCAAATTGCTATCCAGGAAGGCCGTGCCAATTTACATTACCTTAACTTGCTAGTTAAAAAATAGTATCTGATTGTGCTCTTTTAAAAATTGGCATTTTCTGGATTATTAATGATACTGAACATGTTTTCATGTTCATGATTCTTATTTCATGTGTTAAATAAGGTGTTATCTGGAATTGCAGTGAATGGTACATGCCATTTAGTTTAGTTCCAAATCTGGTGCTTTGCAGCAATGATCAATTATTTTTAGTATTTCACAAATCAGCTTTTGCTGTCTTTGGAACCAGAATGTCTGCCTAAGTTCAAGTTACATTAGTTGAGAGTGGGTTTTATTTTACTTTCTCAGTGTTATTTTTTTAAATTGTCACTGTATAATTTTCTCCCTTTATATCATGTATAATAACTTCATCGAGCAATATGATTCAGTCAGGAATTACTTAGTTTAGGTAAAAAATTCTTTGTCCAAGAAATATACTGTCAAGTCCAAATACATTTTAAGTTTTGAGAAACAATTATTTATTTAGATAAAAGTTTTTAATCACTCAAGTGTATTTGACTGAATTTGTGAATTTCTCGAATGAATTTAGAACTCTGAAACCTGTTTTTAAAGTACTTGGTGCAATTTGTAAATAAGAGTTGCCGTTTTTTATAAGTCAGCTTTTTAATGCTGAGATGCTACTTTTGCTGTATGAAATTTCCCAAACTCCAGCGTGGGAATTGAATGAGAACATTTTACATTATTAAAATAGTGTAGGTAAATATTTTCAGCTTCTGAAAAAGCAGAGAATGCTTTTTACTGTTGAAGTGACTTTATTACTTAAATCAACTTAAGTTGTAAATTCAAAAATAAAACTAGCATTTTATTAGAATTTCCTGCCCTGCATTGCTTCTAGTCATACTTTGCTGAACTGTGTTCAAATATGCTGCAAAATAATTTACTGTATTGTGTTGAAAAGTAATATTGAAAGTATATGTGTTATGTGGAAGAAACACTCAAAACAGATCTACCGAGACATCAACAGGATATTATTACCCCAAAGAAATGACGACAGTTTGCCAGCTTGATGCGTAGAGGAAGGAAATTTACAAACATCTCCAGGAGAGGCATGTTCAGCGGTTGAAGGAAATGAGGCACGTCCTGCTTTTATTGTGCTTATTGCAGTGGGATTCCCAGAAGACTGAACAAGGCTGTCCTGAGACCTCTGTTTGGCAGAGATCTTGTTGACTCATATTTTATTTTTGTTTCGGTAAAGGTCTGCTATTGTTCAAATTTCTAATGTGGCTCATAAACACACAGCCAATATCATTTCCCCTTCAGCTGACTGATATATACAAATAAATGAAAATCTACAGTCATCATTACCTAGTATTCTGTTTGCATGAAGCATAGAAGGGTAACAAGGAAGGCTCCCTAAAATAAAGTCCCTTTACATGGAGGTCTTAGTTCACAAACTTTGAAAGTTCAACAAGTTGTATTTTAGAGTTTTAATCACCAGATATATTGAGGGAATTTATTACTTCCTGTTCATATGGAAGAGGACAGCGGAGGTAAATATTTATATAACTTGTATTTCAAAAGCTTAGTCTCGATTAAAATGTTTGATCTGTCGACTTCTGAATCCTCAGGAGTTGAATCACTGGACATTTTTGACTTGAGGCTTGTTAGAAAGGCTTCCAGGTTGAAATGCCTGGTTTAGAATTTGGGATTCATGTAATACTTTGATCTATTTTAAAAATTTCTATCAATTTGTTGTACACATGTGTATGAGAAAGTAACGTGAAATATTATAAACGTTTCTGCTTTTTAAAGCTCTAGCCTTTTTGCTATGTCTATCAGAAAGCCTGAAAATGGACTGACTCTAGACAGAGAAATAGCGGAATAGAAGTCTTCCTAGGTCCTCTGCTGTGACTCAGAGGGGCAGACGGGCTGTATCTGGAGTTTTAGGTTATGAATATGAACCTTTAACCTTGAGTCAGAGATGTGGTGACTCTCAGTCTCACTCGTTAAGCGAAACTGCATAGAACATCAGGGGAGACTTGGCTTTGGTTTAGTAGACATTTAGTGGAGACAACATGAAAAACATTGTCAGAAAGTGGAAGGCCAGTGTTGGTGAAAAAAACCTCTGCTTGCTTTCATTGCTCTTAGTTATTTCTTAGGATTATTGCTTTAAATAATTTTTTCCGGCCATTTTTATTTATGAAGAATTCCAAAGAAAGTTATTATTTCAACCCTTCAAAGATAGGCTTCAGGGTGAAGATAGGGACAGATTATCGAAGGAATTTCCCTGGCTGGAGTCCTAACAGTTTAAGTTCCTGTGATTCCTCCCTTCCCCTTTCCTTTTATTTTTGGCTGAGACCTTTAGTAACGTCTGGATTAATGGAATTCCTATGGGAGATGGGTTTAGGTGGCTAAAGATGCTTCTGAATCAAGATTATGAGGAATGGTGTTAACTTAGAGGTAACCCTCTATTCTAGCATAAAGGGGCTAAGATTTGGGGGAATCATTTTGGATATCACATTAAACCATTAGAGATTTCACCCCTGATAACCTGAGTTGCCTTTTAACCATATTTTTAGTGGGGATCAATGTCTCTGCAGTCCAGTTTTCAAGAAGAACTCGGTTTGGTTTATAATTCTGGGGGCTGCTGTTCTACATGCTGTACTGTCAGGGGAGGTGTCAGATATTTTCTGAGTAGTTTTCTATGCAGTGAATTGAAGCTAAAAAATCAAGTAGTGGTGCTAGCATCTGAACTGGGTTGTTGTCAGTGGTGTGTGTGTCTGTGTCTGTGTGTGTCTGGGTATGTTTTTTGTTGTTGCTCCTGCTTGCTTTTTGGTAACTATAGATTTAACAGAGAAGAGAATAACTTAGATGATATGAAAGTTTTTTATATCATAATACCCCAACAATAGTACTTAAAAACCTGCCTTGTGTCTAACATTGCCCTGTGTCTAACAACTTATTATCCCCAAGTCCACAATACTTTGTGCATAGTAAGTTGACAGTAATGTTCCTTGAGTACTTACAGAAATAAGACACACAGATATATTTAGATCCTGATTCATCTGATTTTTGGTGTGGATTATTCAAGGGTCAACAACTTTTTCAAGTCAGAAATGGAGTTTTTTTCCTGTTTAAAAATATTATAAGATTTAATAACATACAAAAGTCTTCCTAAGATTTTCGAGAGAAGATTTACTCTAATGTTTATTTCAGATAACTCTGTTTAACAGTTAATCAAAATACGATTTAAATTTTGTTTGGATTTTTTTAAGTCAGCACACAATTTCTAAAAGTAAACAAATTTCTTATAGGGATGGTGAAATGAAGACTTGTAGCACTTAGCTTGTATTGCGGTTTTGTTATTTGCAGTTTGTTATTAAGTGTTCCCAGGAATAAAAGGATGTTTACTGTACAGATTTCTGGTATTTTATTATTAGAGAGCAAGTGTGAGTTGCGAAGGGTGGGTTGCAAAGCATGGATTCTGTGTCAAGATCTCAGCTCTACCTCTTACTACCTGTAATCTGGGGCAACATATTTATTTAATTTCTCCACAAATTGAGGATAATACAAGTACCCGCTTCTTTGGGCTATGGTAATTAAATGAGTTAATACATGTAAAGCATTGAGAACAGTGTTTGACGCATAGTAATAGGTCCACGAGTATTAGCATGTTGAATTTTAGAGAGGAAAAATATAATGGGGCAATTTCTCAGTTATTAGAAATAATAATCACGTTTGAAAATTCAATGAAATATGAGCATTGAAAAACCATTCTCAGAGAGGTAGGGATAGAATTGCGATAACGTAGGAAGATTTAGGAATGGAAGCCTGCTTAGAACGCAAGGCGGGATGGACCTGGGTTACAGATCAATTTAAAGCAGCACAGTTTTCTAAAAATGCTTCTACTTTCACTTTAAATAAGAATGAATTTGCTGTTGCACATGTCACATAATAAGATGTTCAAGAGGCATTTTGTTGGAGGAAAGGGTGGGAGAAGACATGGGGCGTATTGAGTGTGTTGGGGGAAAATTCCCCAACCATCTTTTCCCCCTGCCACTGGTCCTCTGGTCAGGAGGCCTGGTCCCCCACTGGTTCTTTAGTTGTTCAGGCGAACATCAACTGGAGGATGAGACTTTATAGGCAACAAATTAGCTTCCTTCTTCCTGGTTGTAGTCCCAGGTTACGTTGGTCAGTTTCTCTGCCTTACTGGAGTGAGTGCCCAGAAGGGCTAGTTCATCCTAGAGAATTTTTAGAGGAACAGAAGCTGGGACAAACAACATTAACACTTGAACTCAGACAGTTACTTGACAGATTATCCCCCGACACACATGATCCACCCCCAGATCTTCTCCCTCACTCCTACCCAACAATGTTTCAGCCTAGGTTAGAATTCAGTGGCTACCTTTGTGGCTGCCGCCATAGCTGCTGCCTCGTGGGTGTGAAAGTGTTCGCTTCTTCATCCTCACGTGTGCATTCGCCTGTTAGTATGCAACTCAACTACATAGGAAAAGTATGTGACTCTTAGGTAAGCAAAAAAGATAATTAGAATATGGTAGTCCCCCCTTATCTGCTTTTTCATTTTCTTCAATTTCAGTTACCTTTGGTCAACCGCAATCTGAAAATATGAAATGGAAAATTCCAGAAATAAACAAAACTCCTAAGTTTGAAGTTGCACACCATGCTGAGTATCAGGATGAAATCTCATGCCGTCCTGCTCTGTGTCTCCCCGGACTTGACTCGTCCCTTTGTCCAGTGGATCCACACTGCTCCTGCTCCCTGCCCATTCCTTACTTGGTCGGTTTTCAGATGGACTGGCAGGGTATGACAGGCGGTGCTTGAGTTCACGTCTCCCTTATTTGACTTAATCATGGCCCCGACATGCAAGAGTAGTGATGCTGGCAATTTGTAAAGAGCTCCCTTTAAGTAAAAAGGTGAAAGTTCTTGACTTAATAAGGAAAGAAAAAAAAATTGTAGACTGAGGTATCTAAAATTTAGGGTAAGAACAAATCTAACAAATCTATCCATGAAATTATAAATAGCATATCGTTATAATTGTTCTATTTTATACTTATTGTTGTTACTCCCATTTATAAATTATATGTAAATATACTCTATATCATGGGTGTGTAAGTGTCACAGGTATGTATATATAGAAAAATACGTAGTATATATAGGGTTTGGTACTATCCGAGGTTTCAGGCATCCACTGGTGGTCTTAGAACGTATCCCCCTCTGATAAGGGGGGATTACTGTAATTGCATTGAATGAGTGTTTGCTCGCTCGTGGAAATATCTTTGTGGTGATTGTGTACGTGTGTTGCATGTGGGCATTTTAATGTGTGCGCTATCATAGCTGATGTTTTTCTGTTGAACATTTAGCTTCGTCTTGTAGAAAGAAAAATGCAGTTTTATTTATTTATTTATTTATTTTTTTGATTTCAGAATATTATGGGGTACAGATGTTATGGTTATATAAATTGCTTTTGTACCATTTCAGTCAAAGTTATAAACGTGCCCCTCCCCCAGATAGTGTGCATTGTATCCGTTAGGTGTGGTGAGGAAGCTGATAAGAGGTTTCCTGAATACACACACACACACACACACACACACACACACACACACACACACACACACATTTATAAAATTTTTTTAACCAAAAGTCCGATTCTGCCTTTACCTAGGAATTTGGAAGTAGCAGCTTCAGGTCCTCCTGGGTTTGTTGAAGTTACACTTTTTAGAAAAATAGCCTAATCCTCTCTACGAAGAGAGGGAGTATAGTTTTATTAATGTAATAGAATCACGTGAGATGAGGATCGTCGAACCAGAGAGAAGCTGCTGCGGTTTGATTGCCACTGTGAGTGATCAGTATTTCTAGATCTGGAACAACGATAAAAAATGATCTGGTCTTTAAGTAAAACTGAGATTAGGAGTTATCCTCAGAATCTGAAATCTTTCAAACTGGAAGAACAAGCTTTCCAGCTTCTAATTCACTCCTTCGTTTCACAGATGAAGAAACCATTGCTCCAAGAGGTGTCTCTATTGAGGTTACGCAGCGAACAGCCAGGTCTAGAGCTCAGGCCAGTGAACCAGGTCTAGTGTTCTTTCTGTGTAAACACATTTTGGTTTTTATTTTGCAGTAATCTTTAGATTAAACCCACTCCCATACCACATTGTAGTGGCTGTATCTAAGCTTGCTGGATTTGAAAGTTCGTTCTCCACGTCATAGTTATTTGTTCTAATCACTATTTCTCAGTTTTCTTATCTGCACAAAGGGGGTAGTCATTTCATAGAATGGTAATGAGGAATAAATAAGTTGTTTCTTGTAAATTACTCGAGTACCTGTCATAAGTATTAGCTGTAATAATAATTATCATGATGTTATTAATAATTATGTAGTAATTATTTTATTGTTAATAGCAGTATAATAATATATTGCTTTTAGACACTTTAGCTAGCTCTCCAGCATACGACAATAAAAAGGTGGCTCTGTTGAAGAGTCAGATTCCATAATTATCTAGTGAAATCAGGGCCATAAATCATTGAACATCTTGCTTCATTTTTGTGTGAATTATTTGGATTGACTAAGTACTCTTGGTAGCGGGCTGGGTTACCATCTGCTGTGTTTTGCCTGCATAGGTCAGGCATTTTCTCCTAGGGAATGGTGAGGTGGAAAAAAAATGCCAATAACCTAACTCCAAAATGTATCCTAACTGTCTTGTTCACATTTATAGGACAGTTTTATTGCTGTAGGTAAGACGGATAACTGGGCATTATTCCAACATCTTGGCAGTTTTCCTTTTTCAAGGTACTAATATTAGGATTAACATGTTGTTTTAAAACCATTCCCTTTCTGCACCTTATAATTGCTTGTTCTTGGGGGAAGCTTGGAATATTTGAATTAGGGTTTTCCTGCCAAATATGGGAGAGGATGTCTGTTTTGTTTTAATAATTTGATTGGTTCCTAAAGTTGGTACTGCAGTCCATTTCTCCAGTAGACACAACAAATCAGGGGCAATGTGAGCATCCTGTGTATCAGGTGGATGCAGGAAGGGAGCGGTGAATACGCATGAGGAAGGATGTTCTAGCCCTGTCAGTTCGGGTTTTTTGTGTGCTTCAGTTTATTTTTGGTATTGATACCAATGTTCGGCTGTACAGTGATTTGCTTCCTCTGTTTTGTTTCTAAATCAAAGCCTTGGTGGATTAAAATTATGAGGAAAAGATTAAATTGTTTACGATATAATCATATTTTCTCTAAAGCATTGAGGAAACATAGTGTTTGCATTTATCAGCATATCATAACTTTAGTGATTAAAATGTTTAGCTGGTTTCATGTAAATATTAGTAGGATTTCTAATTTTCCTAAGAGAGGCTGGTGCTGCAAAAAATTATTAGTAACTACCACTCTTCAGTTTCCATCTTCACACAATTGTTGTAATGATTCAAGAGATAAGCTTGGAAATGGCGTAGTCTTCATAGATGCTCAACAGATGTGAGTTCTGTTTTCTTCCATGTGTACATTTCTTATCTTTTTTGTAGACTTCATGGGAGCAGCATTTGTGGATTTAGACTTAGGTTCTTGACAGTGGCCTTGCTACCTTATAGAGGATCAGTAAATGTTATGGAATGAATACATATTTAGATGAGCAGAGGAAACAAGAGTGCATTAAGGCAATTATAAAAGATTTTCAAGAAAAGTTGACTATGCCATTCCCTGCTCCCTGCAATAAGTTGTTAAGTATACAGGGCCATATTACTGTCATTGTCTAATGAAACTGAATTCCCTGGGAACGTGTTAGAAATAACAAGAATTCTGTAATATGACCTGAAAATTGTGGTACTTGAACTGGTTGTTTTCTAGGGATTGGTGGAGGTTATGAATCAGGATTAGGTTCTCATTCATGGTGTACCACAAAGACCTCTGCCAGAGGTCTGGACACTCTCACTGATATCTCTGCCACCTTGGTCAGGCTTGCCAGCTCTTTGGGCTTGGTTTATTCATCTATGCTATGAGGAGGAGAGTACCTGTTCTGCCTTCCTCTGAGGTTTTTGGTGTTTTGTTTTTTTTTTTTTTTTGAAAATGAATGAAATAATATGTGAAAATTCTGTTTCCAAATATAGAACAGGATCGATGGTAATAATGATGATGATGATGAAGTTGTTGATGTCAAAAATATGGAGAATCCAAACTGAATTTATAC
>CAUYSK010032909.1:0-22785 GCA_963575035.1 Avahi laniger | reverse complement strand
GGTTACCAGTCAAAGTCTCTTACTCTTTTCTCTCACTCTCTGTGCTGGCCTGTGGGAGTTGGGGGAGGAGTGATGTAGACACTTCCTTGTGGCCACAGTGCCACATCACACCTGAAGGAAGCCCAATCTTTTTTTTTTTTTCTTTTGAGACAGAGTCTTACTCTGTTGCCTGGGCTAGAGTGCCGTGGCATCAGCCTAGCTCACAGCAACCTAAAATTCCTGGGCTCAAGCAATCCTCCTGCCTCTGCCTCCCAAGTAGCTGGGACTACAGGCACGTGCCACCGTGCCTGGCTAATTTTTTCTATATATTTTTAGCTGTCCAATTAATTTCTTTCTATTTTTGGTAGAGACAGGGGTCTCGCTCTTGCTCAGGCTGGTCTCGAACTCCTGAGCTCAAACGATCCACCCTTCTCGGCCTCCGAGAGTGCTAGGATTGCACGTGTGAGCCACCGCACCCGGCCAGAAGCCCAGTCTTACACAAAGCCCATAGTGACTGTTACCTGGCTATCTCTTGTGTCCATTTAAAACCCAAGGGCTCTTTAGTCAGCAGGTGGTGAATCCTCCAGGACTGTGTCCTTCCCAGCCCAGGGTGGGTCCAGAAATGCCTTCAGGAACTAAGGCTTGGATTCAAGGGCTTCAGGAGACTGCTTGGTTGCAACTTGTATCCAAGTTGCAAAATGAAGCCCTCAGAATTCTTCCCTTTCCTTTCCCCAAATGGAAGAAGACTCTCCCTGAGCCATACTGCCTATAGTGAGGGGAGGGGTGACATAGGCACTGGCTTGGCTGCAGCTGCTGGTGTCTCACTGGGTCATGTGCACCCCAAGTCCACTGACTTTGAGCCAGAAAAGCTTCAGGAATTGCCAAAGGACTGCAGCCTCTGTGTCCTGGGGTACCTTATGAATTTAGTGCATGCCCCAGGTTGCTTTTTGTCTGTAGGTGCTGGGGCTAGCCAAAACTCAGGTTTCAGGGTAGAGGATTTCCCTCTGGTCAGGCTGGTCTAAATGCTCTCTCCATGGACATCGGCAGAATTCTGCCTTGTGCCATGTCCCCTGTGTCAGGGCGGCCCTGGGTTTCAATGCAAAGTCTTACAATCACTTCACTCTCCTTCCCCTAGGCACACAGATTCTCTTTCCACCTGGTGTGCTGGTGCAGCACTGCCAGAGTTGGGGGAGGGGTGGCATAGGCAATGCAAGACTGGCTTTTCTGCCCTCTTCAGTGCCTCTTTCCTGATAGAATGTTAAAACCAGGTAGCATAATCACTCATCTGATTTTTGATTCTTCCGAAGTGAATTTGGTGTTCGTGTGGAGGGATGATTGCTGGAGGTTTCTATTTAGCCATCTTGCTCTGTCCCCTCTTAAAATTAGTTTCTAAATGGTGCTAAGTTAACCTAATAACAATTACATAAAGCAGTTTAATTCACATTATATACCATACAACAGATTTCATATGATCTAAAATGCCACAGAAAACATAGAACTAAGTATTATTAACTCTCTGAGAAAGAGCTTAATAAATACAAAGGCTTCAAAATAACAAGCTTCCAAATCTCAAAAGCAATACAAGAAATGCTAAAGTAAACAATTAATATTCAGCTCTATAAAAATTCTTAAATTACTGTAACATTTTAAAAGTGGTAAGATATCTAGAAAAATATTTGCAGCAAATATTTTTATAAAGTTATATTTTTAAATATAAATTAATGATGAAATAGAGGGGAAATATTCCATTGATTAGTAATAAAATATTATTAGGCAATTCTTTCAAGAGAAAGTATACTTTAGTAAACCAATATATATTGAAAGCTCTGCAATATCAATAATAAGTAATAAATAGAAAAAAAACCAGCATGATGCCATTTTTTTTACCTATTGAATTATCCATTAAAAACTGTAACAGCTAATGCTCTTCAAGAACATAATAAAAATGATACAATAAGTCACACAACACTGTCCTCTTAGGAAAAAAAATTGGTAATATGTTCCATGTGGTAGGAAAAATGTTTGTATATTTGGTTCTAATCTCATTTAAGATTCATGCATTTGAAAGTAATACCAAAAGAACTTCTCTATGAAGATTTCATTGCAGTTTTATTTACAGACATAGAAAACAGAAGCCACAAAATGTCCAATAATAGTTTAATAGTTATGAAACAACTATTCAAAGTATAAAAAGTGGCAATTGCAATGAGAATTATGAATATGGAAAATATGTGTTATAAACTAAGAAGGAAGCACAACGTATAATATGATTGCAGCTATGTAAATCATGCCTCTGGGAAAGGTGCTTTGGAAATATTTGCATATGGGGGCCAGGGAGGTGTAAGGTGTGGGGACACTTTTATTTCTTGCTTCTTCTATCCTATTGTCAGGACTAGAGATTTGATAATAAGTTCCTGGGACTTCTTTCAACCTTGGAGAAGAGAGTAGAACTGAGAGATGGCTGAGGCTAGAGTTTGAATTGAGAGGCCCTAAAAATTTAATGGAGCTACCACACTAGCCCTGAGCCAATTACTTCAGACCACTTATGTAGGTTTTTATTTATTTAAGCCTCCACTATTTGAATTTTTCTGTTATTATTTGTTTGTTTTTGCTGTATGCTTCTGAACCTAATCCTAACCAGTATGTAATAAAGAAAATCTAGGATTCAGGTTCCATCGTGTAATGGTTAGCACTCTGGACTGTGAAAATCTAGGATTCATTCTATATTTAGCATAAACAGTCCTTAATCTTAATTAAAATTTTAAACTAAATATAGTTTTATTCAGAACATAGCTTGTTTTACTATAGCACTGAATATCATACATTATTTTTAATAAGCTAAATATGTTATTTATCAATGTATTTACTAAAATAAAAAATGGTACACCAGAATATTTTGTCATTATTAATAATCATTGAAGTTTTATAAGTAGTTAAGCAGATTTGGTTCATATCTTTTCTTCTGCTTCCAGTTCAGTTCCCACTCTAACAATGAGAACAGTCTTCTATTTTCAGTTTTTTCTCTTTGTTTCAGAACCATCATGTTCTTCTCATAGGAACTGGCTAACTCTGTTTAGTTTTGGCAGTCACAATATATGTTCCCAGTACAAATGGCCCATGTACACTGTGAAGTGTATACACAATTCCCAGCTCAGAATAATGCTACATGTTAACAAGCAGATGCATGCAGCTGGGTTTTTAAAAGACTTGGCAAAGTTCATTCTTTGTTCAGCTTTCTTAGGCTTAATTCTTACAGGATTTTTGTCAATATTTTACATCGGCTTTACTTTACACGAGAAGACTTAAATTGAGAAGAAAAGAAAATTAAACATATACCCATGGTCCATATACAAAAATTAAGTTCCAGGGTTTTTTTTTTTTGTACTTGGATGATCAAAACTTCAATGTCACCATTTCTAGAAATAAATATTGCAGATGCTACTTATAACAAATCAAGTATAATGAGGCAATAAGAAATGTCAGAAATGTTTATTAAGATAAGCGCTAATTGGATAGAACAAAAAGCAAAAAGTAGATTTTCTTTTGGTGGGTCAACTACAAAATATGTGAACATGAAAAAAAAGCAAAGATTGAAAAAATTCCACTTGACTGTACACAAGAAGAGTATGTAATTTTTAATATAATTTTTTTGCACCAATTCTGTGTTACATGCTCAAAATGAACTAGTTTCTCCATAAGGGTTTATAATCTAATTGGTCACAGGTCAAAAAGACAGGAAGGAAGGAAGGAAGGAAGGAAGAAAGGAAGGAAGGAAGGAAGGAAGGACAGACTTTGCTTTGCACAAATAATATTACAATTATTTTCTCTAGAAAACATATATGAGTTTCCAGTGAATGCTAAGAATCTCATTGTTAGGTTATATATACATGAGCAATTAAAAACAGATGTCCAATGTTCATATATGATCCATGAGATATTTATTTTTTGATGAGTAAATTTTATCAAGAGTATACATAAGGGTTTGAGGAGATTGAACAATCTTTTATGACAATAAATATTTAGTTGAGGAGCTATTCACTAGGAAGATGAATAACTCAGAAGGATACTAGATGGATATCAAGCTGATGGTATGACAATTAAAATTTTTTCAAAACAATGATTACAAATATAATTTTAAAAAGTATTAATAACATATGGGACAGTGAATTAAGAGTTAAAGCTACAGGCTCAGTTCAAACGGCCCCTCCTCTAAAAAGTCCATCATATAACCTGATCTCTTCCTCTGCACAAACACAGCCATTGATCTGTGCCTCTAACATGAGGCCAGAATCTTCTAGCTCACATTAAAATTATTTGGATGTGAATCTTACATGGGTCATTGCCACAACCTGCTAAACAGTTTCTCTTCCCCTCATCTTGCTCCTCTTTAATCTGGCTGTTCTCACACTTGAACATGTATTGGGATTGCCTGAAACTTAAAATATGCCTTGGTTAGTTCCAGTCCCAAAGGTTTTTGATTCAGTTGCTCTAGATCAGAGTCCAAGAATTTGCATTTCTAACAAGATTCCAGGTGTTGCTCATTCTGATGGACCTGAAAACATCTGGACAACCACTGATCTAACCTTTTCTCTACTGAGCTGAGAGAGAGGGCTTTAAAAACACACACCCAAGAATAAAGAAAATGTGATACATACATACAATCGAATTACTATTCAGCCTTAAAAAAGAAGGGAATCCTGCCATTTTCACAACATGTATGAACCTGTAGGACATTATGCTAAGTGACATAAGCCAGACACAGAAGGAGAAATATTGTGTGATCCACTTATATGAGGAATCTAAAAGTGTCAAATTCATAGAAGCAGAGAATAGAATGGTGGTTGTTGCCAGGGACTGGGGGAAGGAAGAAACAAAAGGTATTAGTCAAAAGATGAAAGTTTCAGTTTTGCAAAATGGCTAAGTCCTATAGATCCATCACACAGTATAGTACCTATAGTAAACAATACTGTATTATGTGCTTAAAATTTTTCTAATAGAGTAGATCTTATGTTTTCTTATCATAAAAATAATAAAATAATAGGAAAATATGAGGAAAATTTGGAGATGATGAATAGGTTTATGGATAAGTTTATGGCTTGATTATGGTGGTGATTTCATGGGTGTATACTTATCACCAAACTCATTGAATTGCACACATTAAATATGTACAGCTTTTTGTATATCAATCATACCTCAGTAAAGTCGTTTTAAAAAATAAAATTTATAGTTGAGGAAAAAATAGAGTTCTAATATCTTAGTCTATATTATAAGACACTTTTATTCAAAGCTCACTTTCCTGCTGGAGCACGTTTCTCACCATTCCCTCCTTAATAATCCAGAAACAGCTAGACTAAGCTTTGTTTAGATTCTCACATGTAGATAGTTTTCTTTCTCTTCAGTCCCTTTATGTATCTTGTTCCTGGAACACTCATTTCTCCTTCTATCTGCCTATCTGCCTTCTATCTGCTCATGTTTCATGGATTACTGGACATGTTTCTTGTTTCTGGAAGCCTTTCTTGTCTCCAGAAAAAGGGTTGCTCCTATGTGTTCCCTTAGGATTCTACTCTTATGTCAGACTGGCAATGATACAATAGCTCCTCACTCTATCATCCAATCCATGATGGACAGAGGAAACAGCTGTTTAGTTCACTACCATCTAACACAGGAATTCATATGTACCAGCTGCTCAATAAAAATTTGTAGAATGAGTGAATAATTGAATGTATGAATAAATGAATAAACGTCCTGGCTGACCTATCAGACTGTCAGCTTATAGGATACAGAATTTGGTGCCTGAATCTTTGTCTCCTTCATAGCATTCTGGAATAGTTCTTTGCGTATGTTAAGTGCCGCATAGTTATGGTTTGGCTAAAAGAAGAGGTGAATAGATGTAGGGATGGATGGAAGAAAAGTTAGTAAGTGGGTATAAGGGGGAGCATGTTAACAAAACCACAGGCAAATATCTAGAGCATTTAAAAAAGCTAAATATAGGGCTCCTATATTTGCTAAAACAAATAAAACAGATAGACAAATACACAAAAAGTATCTCTGACATAGATTCACGGAAGCTAGCCTATAAAAGGAAAGCAATAGAAAATATCTATCGTAGAAAATTGAAAAGAAAAAAAATTTAAGGCAGTACTCCATCATCCCGAAGCTCAAGATTAGAAAACATTAAATCTTCTTAGAAAAATATTCCTGGAGGATGGATAGGGAAAGATGTTTCTAACAGAAGCAACACCCATATTAATAAAGAAAATGGCAATATCACATTGCATTTATGTAAAAAAAAAAAAACCCATAGTACAAGAATATTCAGGCATTGGTTTCAGCTGTGGCTGCCATCTGGTAGGTCACAGTGTGGGAAAAATGAGAGCTGTGACACAGGGGAATAAATCATGGGCCTGGGAACTGGAAAATCAGAATTCTGTTCTTGACTCTAGCTGCTGAGTTGCTATACGAATTTCAACATGCTGAGTGCTTTAGTTTCCTCATCTATGAACTGGGGCTAATAAAACCTTCAGTAAGACAGTGCAAGGATGGACGAACATCTGTGAATACTGAAAGCCCCTTGGACATATCACTATTTTGAGGCAAACTCAGACACTGTTTTTCTCCAGGCTCAGTTTTCCCCTGCATTCAAATATGGTTAAACTTCCTGTTATTTTTCAGTTTTATGAAGTCTGTGTATTATATAAAATTGCATTTCCCAAGCTGCTGAGTACAGCGATTATTCTTGCCTTCCATGAGAAATTCTGCAGATAACAGAAATAAATGGAATTGAGCAGCTGCTAGCTTTCCCATTTTTTTAAACAATTATGAATGGTTTCATTTTGTGTATTATTTGCTGGTCCTACATTCTTTTTTCTTGTAGCCTAGAACTAAAGACTTTCTGTTATAAGCCTATAGAGATTAAGAAGTTAATTAAGAAACAGCAGAACTTGTAGTTGGCACAACCCCCAGCAAAGATGGCAGAAAAAAACACCACTGAGCAGGAAAACCAACTGCAACCAGAAACCATCCCCCAAAAGGTAGTACAGTGAGGGGAAGGAAACTTGCAGAGAAAAATTTGGCATGCTGGAAAGACCTCCCAATCCTCTGAGGGGAAGCAGAAAAAGAAGCAGGCAAATGCAGCCAATATACAGCACGGGAAGATAAACATGAGTTTTTTGCATACCTTTGGCAATTCTTATGATTGTCTTAGGCTCCACTGCTACTCTGGTGGGTGAGTCTGGCAGAGTGTTTACTCTCTACCATGTAGAACTTTTCGATCATGCTTTGTTCACGTGATTCCCAGAGCCTGAAATGCCATTTCTTTCCATTTCCTTTCCCCAGTTTATTCAGTACCTCAGTGGAGACGTCTCAAATCCTTCCCAGGTGAATGATCTGTTCCCTCCTTGTATCTTTAATGAACAAAAATCTCATCGTATCAAAATAATTTATTTTTATCTTTCTAGCCTTATGTGAGCTTCTGGGAATAAGGATCTTACTCTCCTTCAGATCTGCATTATTAGTTCATCACTCAGTATTCCTGGCACATAGTAGATGCTTTACAAATGGAGAACTACCTCTCAGCCTTTGGATAGGAGGGACATGTTTAAAAAGAGAGAAATGTGTGTTCTCAGTGCCACCCACCATCATTACCTGACCAAAGACTAAGCACATTTCCTTTTTATCAGGAACTTCCATCTGTGTTTATGGAAGCTTGCACTCTCTGCCTGCTTCAGAATTCACAAGTAGCTGTTCTCTCCTCATATTACTACAAAGTCAGAATAATAAAAGCATCTTACATTGGAGACCTGGCATTGGATTAGCTCAGTGAGTGCATTTTCCATATAAAGATCAATAAAGAAAAATCCAAAGTGATTACTAATTAAATGGAGAGAAAATGTTTTTCTGATTCAGAGCCAACTGATCATTTTCATTGGCAAAGTGTTCTGGCATCTCCCTTTGCAAAGTGCCCTGATTTTCAGTGAACTAAGGATGTTGAATTTTTAGAAAGACTTGGAGTATCCTACCCTAAGAAGTGAATTTGGGGCAGGGAGATATCCAGTATTGGAGTATTATAGTGCTTTGTTTTTGTATTAGGCACTCAATACATGCTTAACAAATAAATGTGAGATCTAAAGGATATAAATGTTTAGGAAAAAATCTGTTTGGGATGTGCTAAAATAATCTGAAAAAATTTAAATTGAAGTGACCAGATACATTACATTCTTCAGCCACATCACTAAGGGCAGTGCACAATGCCAAATGCTGAACTGCAGAAATTATGATGCTCATTTATGAAATGATACCTGTTAAATAACATCCTGGTTTTCAAGAATGGCTAAATAAACAATAACATGGGCAACTTTACCAAATTTGCATCCTGTCACAATTCATCAACGTTGAGACACAATTTTACAGGAGTAAAGCAAAGATTGTTTCTTTCTTTTTTTTTTTTTTTTTTTACTTTTTTCTCGCTCTACAAAATGCTTTTTGTCTTATGTCTTTTGCTATACGGGTTTCATTGCTCTCTGTTAAGTAATGGTGAATAATAGTTTACACAGATTTCAGCTAATGTCTAAACTAGTAATTTGTTGCCTCTCCCACGTGGTTTCTGGAGAAATAAAAATTTCTCCAGAACATCTTAAAAGACTCAGTCAAAGGAAGTGCATAGGACTGATGGTCATACCTAAGGGATTAACTCAACTGGCACTAGTTTCCTGGAGAGGTGCTGGAAAGGCACAGAGATGTGATAAAAAAAAAAAAAGGACTGAGGGGCCCCAAACAAAATTTTTCTACTTCATCACCAAGGAATGGAATGTTGAAGGACAGAATATGTTCTGTGGTTGAGGGGATACCTCAGAGTAAGAGGGAGCATCTACACATCATAGCAGTTTTGACTCTAATGTCAAGGCAATGGTGAAGACAGTCATCTGCAAATTTTCTTGATCAATTCACAACGTGGCTAGCCTTCAATTATTCAAATATGGTCTCCTCAAATTATTTGCACACATGAGCACTCAGAAAATTTCTTTGAAGATAACGGATTTGGTAAGTGTATATATAATGTACATATACTGCAATTAGCAGTAGTAAACCCTGGGAAGTAGAACGTGGCAACCAGGAAGCATAAAACAGAACGCATATATTATCTGAACTTTTGCAAAAACCAAATATTTCTATAAAAATAAAAATCAACAATAATATAATGGATATTCATAGTCTTACTTTTTCATTTAAAAATAATAGACTTTTTCCTAATTATAAAATTTTACATTTTTAATTCTGAAAATTTTGAAAATATACATATTTACTAACAAGAAAATAGTACTCATTTTTAACTACCACCCAGAAATAATCACATTTTTTTTGTGTATTATACTTGTCTTTCCTAGTATAATGAAATTGTTTGCAGAACTCCTATCATATCATATATACTCTTTCACAGATATCATATATTATATATAGAGTTTCCTCAGATATCATATCATATTATATATAGATTCGCCAGATTATTTTAGTAGAGCCCAAACATGAGGAAATCTATATATATTCTTAAGCGAATGTGCAATTTTTCACTGGAGGTAAATAGAATTGACCTCCAATGGAATTTGTTTAATCCCTCTACAGAGGGCCACTTAACTAGATTTCATTTTTCTCCATTATAAATAAGACTTTGTAAAACATCTTGTTAGATAAATATTTGCTCTCATGCTTAATTAGTTCCTTAAGGAAAATTCCTAGGAATGTGATTTAGAAGGCTAATGGGAGTGTTTACTTAGGGATTTTGGTAAATACTGTTAATTTTCTCTCCAGAAAAGAGGTACCATATACCATATACTTCTGTTTCTATTAAATGTGAGCATTTCATTTTCTTTCTTTCCCTTTTTTTTTGTTACTTGTATTGATATTACATTTAAAAATTATTTTTGTTCATTATTTTTGTTTGTGAGTAGCAAGAAATGAAGAGTTTAAATTTGTCCATGTTTTTTAAATGGTCAGCAAGCCCACCTTCCACACATATGCTAACCCAAAATGAATTTACTTTTAAATATTGTTATTAACCTTAATATGCAAAAATAACAATCAATTTAATTTTCATATATTTTATTATTAGGGAAGTTGACATGTTTTCCATGTTTTTATGACTCCTTTGTATCTCTTCTTTAGGAAATTTCTGTGTGCCCTTGTCTATTATATTTATCTGTTAGTACATTCACATTTTTTTGTTGCTTAACAAAGCTCCTATATTTAAAATTATTAATTCTTTGCTACCATATATCCAATAATCATTTTTACTAGTTTTCCAGCTGAGTATATGTATTTTTCCCATTAATTTGCAGTATAGTTTTATTCTACACTAACATATATATTTGCCATATACCAGACATAACTTCGTTCTGTTTTTGGACTTCATGATACATATTATTTTATTTTCTGTTTGTTTTATAGTGATATGACTCTGTTCTAGTGATTTTTAGAATTATCATGTTTTACTATCTATCAGTACAAATCCCATTACTTATATGCTGAAATTTATAAAGGCCATATAGAAAGTCCCCTATGTACAATACTTTTTTAAAAATGTCATTGAAAAGCTACTTGTAGGTAAACTTTACATTTTTGGGTGAAAATAACTTATTTTACAAAGATCATTGGATATTATTGCCAGGCATTAGAATTAGCATTGATGTTATAAAATGGGTGAAAACTCAATTCTTCTCCTTGATTATTTTTAAGATAAAGGAAAGAGACAGAAGATAAACATGCAATTTACAAAACAAGTATGCTACATGCTATAACCCAGGTCAAAGCAAAATGCTAAGAGAATCCAGAGGTAGGTTCCCAGGTTAGCCAAATAAAGCCAGTTTAACCACTGAAATGATCTAAATGCTAAAAAGTTTTTACAAAATATTCCCATATTTACAACAAAAACTGACAGAAAATCATCATGTTGTAATAATAGTACATTTATTTAAAAAGGGGAAAAGTTCGCAATGAATGGTAAATAGAATTTTCAATTCATTTTGAAAATACAATGTACATGGCAATATAGTTGTAATTAGACTCAAATATGAGAAAATTAAGAAGAAATATCTTCAAAGATTCTAGGATTTGGGATCTCCACTGCATCAAAATTCACATTATGATTTTACTTTCACTAGTAACCTTGTGATTATGTTTATCAGTCATAATTAATATCAATTTTTGACTTATAAATAAAATGAGAAATGGAGAAGAAAAGGGGCAGATAGCCGATTTCAATTAAGGCAATTAACCAAACATTAGAGGAAAAGAGAAAATGGAAAAATATTAAAGAGGATCATTTGTGCACTGTAAAAGATTGTGCAGCAAAAAAAAAAAAGATGCTCATATTTATATGATATCCTGAAATTTGTTGTCTATTAATATCAACAATCCCTTCAATTTTAAGGTTTACGAAGTGTTTTCACTTATTGCATCTCACCTTGTTCTCCTGTAACTTAGTAAAGTAGATATTGTGACCGTTAAAATTCTCAAAAATCCCAAAACTCAGATTCAAAATAATGTGACATTGCGCATCCCAAGTCTCTTAGCAAGTAAATGAAAAAGTCAGTTCTTAGATCCAGACCTGTGTTCCCAAATCTAGCGGTTTTCTCACCATCCCACAAAGGCCTGCTATTCTTGGGAATGTTGAACTCTCAGGGTAATAGAAGAATTACGTGAACCCTTAAATTCAACAAGTTTATTGACCTTTCTCCTATACTAATCTTTTATACATTTATAATATCTGCTTATATTTTACACTTAATATTCCAACAACTCAGCACACAATAAAAATTAAAGTGCCATACCATTAATCACTACACTTTTTTCCACATCTAGATCTGTTATAATGCCATTTGCAAAACTCAATTTATTTGGGGGAAATTATTGCCTAATTGCTGGATTTATTGAATTATTGATTATTGTCTGATCAGAAATTTTAAGAACTAAAATATTTTGACTGCTATTTTGGTCTTCCGATTAGTTCACCAGCTTTATAGGAAAAGACTCTACACTTACTGAAGATACGGGATGGGCAGGGTATTTTGTTCCAATTTCTCTCCCTATTAAGTAGCTCCATACCTGGCATAGACTAGACACTCAGTAAATGTTGAATGACTGAATATATTAATGACTGATAGATGTCAGTAGACTATACTCACATTAATTTGTAATTATAGCTATATCATTAGTAATTATAGCTATAACAGTCTGCTAAGAATCACATTACTCTTTTCTATGATTGTAATCTCTAGGCATTGAAACAAACGAAAGTGCTGGGTAGACAATCAAGTGTTTAGAGAACTCAGAATCTGGATGTCATTTTCTGACATTTTCACTAAATAAAATAAGCTTTAAGTAAGAGGTCTTCTCTTCCTGCCTCACTGGGGCTTTGGCTTCCTAATCTAAGGTGAATTACTATTTATGCTATACAACTCTTCCCACAAATGTACATTCTTATTGCCAACACTATGATTAATTTAAGCAAATAAAATTTTTGGATTAGAATAGAGGCTCTTCATCTTAAGAACTAAAATAAATAAATAAATTACATAACCCTAAACTTTTCATCAAGAAGGTACAACTATCTTAAAATAGTAAAATTCTAAACTATCAGTCCTGCCAATTATGATAAATGTTTTTTGACCCAGATTTTATAAAGTGATTCTTTCTTTCCACATGTATACTGCCAAGTAGGTTCTTGTTTTGGCCAAGAAGGGTAGAGAAACCTACATGAATATTTTAGATATTTAAGTTATAATAAACATACAAAAAAAAAGGAAAGAAAACATGACTTTTTTAGGTGTAATGTATCAATTTGCCTCTAAAAGAGAAGAAACCTCCATGAGTGTCTGTATGCTTATAGAATATCTTTGTGTCTCTGCTTTATGTCTTTAATTCAGCATATGTGTGGGAATAGCAAAGCCTAAAAGAATATGCTGCCTAAATCCCACTCTGCAGTCCTAAAGCCCTGGTGAATTTTGATTTAGCTTTCTTTATCTCTCTCATGGCTGAATTTTACAAAAGAAAAAGTTCTGCCCTGCAATCTATTTTCCCTTCATTTAACTTTTCTTGTGATTCTAATTCCCATTTTTCTAATCTTTTCTAGCACAATAAAAACTTGATGAAAATGCAAGGGGACACAAGACAGAAAAACTAAACAGGATCTGCCTTCCTTCTCCATAGAGTGCAGAACAGGATGCATTGGGAAATTAATTTCAGTTAACCCATGTGACCACAGCTTTTGGGAAGCTGTAGCCTGGAAACAAATCACTTCCCCTAAATGTAATGTGAGAAGATTCCACCCAGAGACAAAATGCAACTATTAGAATAGCAAAGAGCACAAGGGTGTCTGGAGTGAAACCTGTCCAGAATCCTTAATGTGTCTGAAAAGCCCCAGTGTTGTTAAGCAGCTTGAGTCTGTGGCTAACCTGGAAGAAGGATTAAAACCTGCATTTGAAGTTCACAGAAATCACCTTCTGGATGTGACATTACTTAAAACATTTTCTTTCCATTATGTAGTATAAACAAGAGCTGGCAAACAATATGAAGTAAATTTTAAATCAAAGCTACAAGCAAAGCACAATTTAGAGTGAGGCCATTGTGATAAGAATTTCCACAGCAAAACATAGTTCATCAAAATTCAAATGAATGAATGCATGCATTAACATGAACTCTTAAAGACAAAATTCTTCTGATTTTTTCAATCAGTGCTTTCACTTAGAATTAGACCTATTGTGAGAATAAATATCCTATTCCTGAAATTCCATTCACATTACGATGCATGAATAATCAATCCAGCAGGACAAAGAGGTGGTAACTTTGCATTTCAGTAAAGAGCAAAAATTCTTGCTTGTTTAATCTAAACTGTCACTTACTGTAGGAAATTAGTAGAAGTAATCTTCTTCACATCTCCCTACCCCCAAACAGGAAAACACAAAGATTAAAAAATTAAGAATAAGCGAAATCTGTGTCATCTCTCAAATTCATTGAAACAGTGTCACATGCTACTTGCAGGTTTAGTCCCTATCGGGGTAAGAACTCTTGGGACAGCCAGAGAGTGGACAGGAGTCATTCCAGCAACCCTTGGCCTGATGGTAAGATAGTTGCAGCAGTGACGGGGACTGGGGGCATGTACGATGAGTTAAAAAAGTCCATAGGGCCCTGCCACTCTGACTGTACACTTAGTCACCTCTGAAGAGGGACTAATGGAGACTTCCAGTACCAGACCTGATGTATATACACAATACTGTTCTGGAGTAGAGGTCAGCAAATGTTTTCTGTTAAGAGCCAGATAGTGAATCTTTTAGGATTTGTAAATCATATGATCTTTATCACAACTACTCACCTCTGCCATAGACAATAGATGAATGAATGAGCATGGTTGTGTTACAACAACATTTTCTTTAGAAAAGCAGGTTTAGCACATGGGTCATAGTTTACCAATGTCTATTCTAGACTGTTTTGTCTGGGAGATGTTTCATGGTGCTATTGAAGATTTTGGAATTTTCTCAATAAAAAACAGAAGAAGGGCATCCACAGAACAAATACACTTAGACTAAAGAGAACATGGATGCATACAGGAATCAGAGACACAGAGAGCTACAGAACCTCACAGTCATATCCAAGTTATTGTTCAGAGGATATGAACATTCTGTAATGACTAATAACGTCTTTAAAGCAAGAAGTCACCATCTTACATCCCATGTAGCAACAAATTAGGATTCATAGTGGACTCTATGCTATCTCATACTGACCCCTTTAATTTCACTGGTTGAAGTTTAATATGAGTTAGATTCAGAAAGATTTAGAGGCAGATCAGAACACATCTTATGCCATTCATGTTCATTGTATGTAACATAATGAAATATAGGTCTAATTAAAGAGTTTCTATTTAGTCATTTTGCTATTTAAAAAAAAAAATCTGAATTTAAGAACTCCTTCATGTGTTGTTAAACATACCCCTGAATAAAGCATATGCTACCCACCTAATATAGGCAAGAGTTCAAAGCCCAATGAACAAAAGAAGGCAACAAGTATCTTTTAAATTGTTCATTAATGTTTCATGTTCCTTCTCATTTAGTTTATATTTCATGACCCACCATTATAACTACTTCCATGGAAACATCCTTGCTTACCCCTCTTTCTGATGTACTCACTTTGGAAAAACCTACAGGAATCCAATCTAATTATTTGCTTACTCTACAACTACACTTATTAAAAAGCAGGACATTCCTAGGGAAAATTTTTTTCATTTCAGCTCTACTACCTTCAAATTTAAGACCAAAATCTTAAATGAGTACTTAGAATTGTGAGTTTACCTACCTAGTAAACTCACTCTTTTCCTCTCTAAAACGATTTTTTTCCTTCTTTGTGCACTTCAAGATATCCAACTTCCCTCCCATCCTCACTAGCAGGTGATGAACTTACTATGTACATAAAAAAGAAGCATTCAGCTGACAACTGCTTTATCTTTTCACAACAACCCTTCTCTACCTAGATCTGTGGGCACATAATCTATCTTCTCTCCTGTTATAATCAAAGAACAGTTCTTGCCCCTATCTTAATCAACACCTCTGCTTATCACCTAGATCAATCTTCCTTTAGTCTTTTCAAGGACTCCAGTCCTTCAATTATCTGATTATTTTGTATCATCAATTTTTCTCCCTCTTTTCTATCTTTCCCATCATTCCATAAACCTGTCTTATTAACCCTCCTTAGACCCCATTAAATTGTTGTTCCCACAGCAAAACTCACTAAAAGGTTGTCTACAGCTTTCTCACCTTCTATCAACATCTAGCACAATGTCTAATCTTTAGTGGACATACGTTAACTATTTATTGAATAAATAATAAATGATGCCCCTCCGCTAGGTTTCACAACAGAATAGTATTTAGTACATATCTTCATTCTATTTTTAGAAATTCCCCTCTGGGGTATGAGCTTATGGAGGAGCAGGTGGTGTACATTCTTCATCATGTTCTAGAACATAGCACAATGCCTGAAACGAGTTGGACTGTTGATATATGCTAAAGGAAGGAAGGAATGGAGGGAGGAAAAAAAGAAGAGGCTTATATTTCTATTAGGTGAAATATGCACTACAAATTTTTCTTTTACTGTATAAAAAGTCAGACTGGTATAATTAGCTATGAATAGGAAGTGACTTCTCTGAAATGAATGAGCATGGTTGTGTTCCAACAACATTTTCTTTAGAAAAGCAGGTGACAGAGCAGATTTAGCACATGGGTCATAGTTTACCAATGTCTATTCTAGACTGTTTTGTCTGGAAGATGTTTCATAGTGCTACCTGGTCTAGTGTGATAATTATAACACTGTAAAGTGAGAGAAGAAAACTGGTAGATTAGGAAACCATACCACAAACCAACAAGATGGAGGTCTATATACAAGATTAGACCAAAGGCTTAAGCAATTCCTAGAAGGAGACAGTCCTGTGGACAAGTACAAACTTAAGAGTGATGCTTAAGCATGCAAGCTGCCTTTTAATAAATCTCTCTGCATAGATTAATTCTGCTTTGCTCCCAGCGAAGTGCACGGGTTACCAAAGAAGCAGTTGCAGTTCCAAGAGCTAAAAGCCCAGGAATTGGGCATAATACAAGCATGAAAAATTAACAATCCACATTATCTCATAATGGAAGCAACTTGATATGTTTAACTTCATGCATGAGTAATATGTTTTCCAAAAGTGACTAAAGAATATTTTATGGTGGGTGGTACACAGTTGTTCTTTCTATAAAATTGCATTTGCAATTAAGTTTTCTCTCCCATTCAGCTTTGCTTCTTGTTCCTCCTCCTCTATTTCTCTAACTCAGTCAATACGGTGGAGTTAACAGAGTTCTGAGTTGCCATTTTATGGATATGCTAAGTTCCATCAAGACTTATCTGACAAATATCTGCTGTAACTCAAAAGATGGATGTAGTTTTCAGGCTCAGCCTCTCCTGGAATGGCTTCCACTGAAAGAACTTTCTTGGCAATATAAGGAAGATCAGGGAAAAGAGAAAAGGGAAAGGGAAACACCTTCAGATAAGCTAATAGAACCTTCATTTAATCTAGCATTTGTGGTCTAGAGCTAGACCACCTATGCTTTGAATCCTGTCTGTGGCAACTTTTTGTACCTTTGTCAAATTATTTAACTTCTTTTGGCCTCTATTTTCTCATCAGTAAAGTGGGAAAGTAATAAAGCCTCTCTTGTAGACATGTTATTAGGATTAAATGATCAAATATTTGTAAAGTGCTTAGAACAGTACACAGCAAGTAGTATGCAACATTAGGTGTTTGTTAAATGCAATGAATACTTGTAAGCAGTATAAAATGGTAGACTACCATGACTATTATCCTTCTTATACAAGAAATGGACAAAAAAATAAGTGGCTCATTCAATATCCTGCCCAGATTAGGATCATTTATAAATAATAGATGTTAGTATATCCCTGGGTCCTAGAATAACATCTGGTAGACAGTAGGTGATCAATGGATGTTTGTTGCATGAATGAGCATGATTCCCAAGGCTTGGATTAGAGCTAGGCTGCCACTATTCAGCCTGAAACCACAATTATGATCATTCTTTTGAGCAAAGTCTTGTAGATAGATGCTATGACTGGGTAATTAGAACTTGTGCTTGGTGCTTATGTCATTGGGTATTACTGCAAACCTGGGCAGGTCCAGGAGTGGGAAAAGATTGGATCAAAGCTGGAAAACAGTCAGGACAAAATGAAGTCTAGATGAGTTGTGGTCAGCAACAGACACAAAATAGCACAGGCTCATCATTTACAGAGACCCAAAAAGCCATTGGAAAGTGTATTTTTCCTTGTGCCTAAGACAATGTCTACATATTCAAAGAAGGAGACATGCCTTAATGTCTCAATTCTTTTCACTGATGGGAAAAACTCCATCCCAAGGCAGTAGACTTTATTTTCAGATAATTTTAATCAGAAGATTGTTCTTCAATATGAAAAATGCTAACTCTATATATTTCAGGAACCCATTTTTCCTAGGCCCGCCCGCTAAAACTTCAGAATATAGCAAATAACTCTTGTACACAATTATCTTTCACATATTGGAAACCACAAATATAGCTATCTTGTTTTCCATAAATCTTCTCTCCTCCACCTGAATCATTCCCAGTTTCTTTAACTGTTCTTCATGTAGCATAGCTCCATTGCAGCCCTTTTACCTTTCCATCACTCTCTTCCAGACAGTTGTTAACATCACTGGCAAAATGTGGAGCGCAGAACTGAAACTGTTAATAAAGATGAAACTAAGTAGTAGTGCAGAAAACATTGGGGGCTATTATTTCCATATTGTGGACCATCTATATATATTAACAAAAACTGTTTGCATTAGATCAAGGGTCAACAGAATCTGTCTATAAATGGCCAGATAGTGAATATTTTAGAATTTTTGGTACATAAATTTCAGTTGCACTATGCAATTCTGCTGGTGCATGAAAGCAGCCTTAAGCAAGATGTACATCAGTAAAATGAGTAAGCATGGCTATGTATCAACACAATTTTATTTACCAAAACAGACAGTGGGCTTTAATTTGCTAACTGCTTTATATGAGATCACTCATATGCCTTCAGTCAATTAAAATTTCTAGGTTTTCCTCATATTGCGCTTCTAAGTTATAGATTTCCAATGATTACTTGAAAAAGATTTTAAGTCTATCCCTGTTAAAATTGTATATGATTAACCTGTACATCTAATGTGCCATGCATGATCTTTTTGATTCTGATTTTGTTAGTCACTATATGTAAAAGCTCCTCTTCTCTGCATCATACCATCTGAATACTGATAAATATATCCTTTCTTCATTCTAATGCAAAATATTGACAAAAATGTAGAATGGGACAGAGCCAAGGAAAGAACTTGTATTGAAACTCCAAGTTAACAGAAATCCATTATCAGCTGGTATGGATTAATTTTACCACCTAGCCTACATTTTCACCTCATATTTATAACAATGAGAAACTTTCAGGTATGTCAGTGGAGCACAGAAGCAATATCTGTATCACTCTTCTAATATTATAGATTATCAACTCAACAAAAAGATCTAAACTGCAGTCTTTCTGTGTAACCTAATATGACACTTTTTAGTAGTCAGAGACTGTAAGCTTTTCAATTTTCCCCACCCACTTGGGTCAAAACTAAGTGCAAGGTTTGAACTTTTAACAGGTCAAATTGCAATTTATACAATGAAGAAGTTTCTAACAGGCATGTGCAGTTTGGATTGGATTGTGTTACAAGGAAGTGTGGTTTCCAGTCATTGAACATATTCAGAAGAGAAACAATAAAATTTTAGGATCATTTAGAGTGATTCTTGTATCAAATAAGTAGGGGAATAGATGACAAGACCATGTCTATCTCTGAAAGTCTACAAATCTAAAAGTTTGTTCGGCCAAACAATTATCAAGGGCTTAGCACGGAAACAGCCTCTTGTCCTTCTGCTGGTATCTTTTAGCTGGAAGGGAGGCTAAATACACAGCAAATAGCTATAGCTCATACCTCACTTTCATTATCAATCCCCTGTTATCTGCAGCTCCTGAGATTGTACTGGCAGTGGCTCCAGAAGACAGGATATGTAATGAGATTGAATTTCTGACAGTCGGAAAGTCATTAAATATTTATTTCTACACAGGAAAAGGGGAACTGGAATGATTCTTATTAGAAATCTAGCCATTTAAATTATGCCCTTAATCTAAATAGGATCAGATCACAAAGGACAGCAGATATCTCCCTTTCTACTTAGTTTAGAATATTTTCCCAATCATAATTGGTACCAAGAATATTGCACTATTTTAATTAATAGCACTATGGTCTAAATTGTGTATAACATTTTGAGCTAAGAGAATGGACTACAGTAAAGCCTTCATTAAAATTTAAAAGATTGATGTATGATTACGTATAAGAATCTAACTTAGACAATTACTTTTCACAGCCATTTTCATCAAAACCAATTCATTGGATGAAAATAGCTTTTCCTAAAAGCAAAATAAACAAAAAAATGCATCAACTATCAAAACATTGAAATCATGGTAACATTCAAAAGCAACATAATAACTTAATTAAAATGCAATCAGGAATAGTTTTATCAAAATTTCTAAACAAAAAAATCCTGCTTGATTGCTTAATATTTTTGAATTCATGTAGTATGCTAGACACTTGGCAGCATATCCTGTATCATTATTTCTATTATCCATGAAAAATCACGGTCTACATTTCCTGATGGGTAGAATGATAATTCCCTTTTTTCTTTAATATTTCCTTCTCCCACCAGAAGCCTTTACACCAAAGCCCTTCAATGTTGCTATAGATAAAAGAAGTTATAATCTCTTTTGCAAATTCTTTTGCATAGAGTTTGGGGTTATAAAGCTTGTCATAATAACAATCAAAGAGTATGGAACAAGGAAGAAATCAAAGCAGAATGAGGACACCACGCAGCTTCTCTCCTGATTTTGTCATGTTATAAATTACCAGAATATAATTCCTTTTTGAGAATGATGAACTTCATTTTGTGAGCCTTGATTATTCTGTCTGTTCAGAACAATATCACTGTCCTTTGGGAAAACTGCTTCTCCCTGATTCTAACCCTGTGGCCCAGGTAGAGGTCTCCAGACACAGTTCTATTCATACTTCCATCTGACCACTCAACTGGGACAATCAAAGGCTACACTCTCTTACTCTAGTAATTGTATAGGACATAAGTAGATGACTCAGGTTCTGCCAATCAAATTTATCCCAGGGTTTTCTGAATTAGAAGCTAGCTCTTCAAAAAGAGATCTAAGGTTAGAACAGAGAGCCATGGATTATACTAAGTAGAGGAAGGTATCAGTTAAGATGCTCCTGTTTTCAAGTCAGAGGGAAAAAAGCTCGACTTCTTATACATAAAGGTGGCAGATGAGAGGTGACATCAGCGGGAAGGGCAGAGTAAGAACCTCCAAATATTCTCTACTCAATAAAAGCAATAAGAATACCATCAATAATTTCTTAAATCAATTTTTTTAGAACTGTGGAAATTAACCAAAGGCTTGCAACAATCTGAGGAGTGTCATTCAAGAAAAATTTCTGAATCTCAGCAACAACAGTGAGCCTATGGCATTCTAACTTGTGCCATTCTCATCCCCTTCTTCTTCGTTCTGCAATAGCCTTGAAAACCAGTGGCCTACAATCATGGTGAAAACCAGCGGCCTGGCAGCCACAGAAGGCGAAGAATGGGACTAGAGCTCCTTTAAAGTCCCATTCCCAGGTAACTGTCATTATTTGACTCATCCGGAAGTTCTGTGGGAAATCCCACTTCAAAACTCACCTTTATTTGACCTGAATCAGAGTTCACTCAGCCCTGATCTATTTCCTGGGGTCATTTGTTAAAAATAATCAGCAGCAGTTGTTTAACATTGCCGTTGCCTTATATGGCAATAACAATTGGGGCAAATAACAAGGAGATCAAAGAACTTAAAAGAAGAAGTTTGGGAATAAGATATGTAAAGGGACATTTGAAAAGCTCCAACCTATTTCTGGGAATCTAGAAGGCTCTGGTGCACAGGGTTGCATGCACATCAAGGGCTGTGTCCATGATAAAGAAAGCTCTAAGTACCACCTCTAGCTGACCTTGAGGCCCTGCAAGATCAGGAAATGAAGGGTTAAGGCAGAGTTGTAAACCACCTGCCTGAGCACTGAAGATATGCCCCAACATGCATACAGAGCCACTCACAAAATGGGAGACATTGATTCAAGGCATTTAAGGAAATCTCTGTCCAATTACTGCTCACCATTAAAGTAAAAATACAAAGACTTCAGAGGGCACATACAATAAAGAATATAGGCTTCAGAGAGTTAGTTCAGGAAAACCATTAAACAACAACAACAACAAAAAAGCAGCCAAAACAACAACAAGCAGAAACAGCAAATCCTATCGATAGAAGAGAATCTATTTTCCAAAGTTGCCATGTTTTATTATTTCAAATGCCTAGTTTTGAAACAAAAATTATGAGACATGCAAAGAAACAAGGAAGTATGACTCATATACAAGAAAAATAATTGACAAGTCAAAGGAAACTGTACTTGAGAAAACCAAGACATTAGACCCACTAAAAACATATTTTAAATCATCTATTTTAAATATGCTTAGTGAATTAAAGAAAATCATGTCTAAAGCATTGAAGGGAGATATGAAAACAATGTCTCAACAAATTGAGAATATAAATAAACAAATAAAAACTATAAAAAAGAACCAAATAAATTAATGCTTTTTTCTGTATTATCATGGGTTTTTCATCTATATTCATAAGGGATATAGGTCTGCAGTTTTCTTGTGATACCTGATTTTATTTGTACAGATTCATGGGGCACTTGTGAAATTTTGTTACATGTATATAATGTGCAGTGATCAAGTCAGGATATTTAGGGTGTCTATCACCCAAGTACAATACATTTTTGTTTAACTATAGTCATCCTACTCAACTATGAAACATTGAATTTATTCCTTCTATGTTTGTACCCTTTAACTCCACTCACTCTTCCCAATCTCTGTTATTTATCTTTCCATTTTCTACCCCCATGCGATCAAAATTTTTTTTTTTTTTTTTTTGAGACAGAGTCTCACGTTGTTGCCCTGGCTAGAGTGAGTGCCGTGGTGGCAGCCTAGCTCACAGCAACCTCAGACTCCTGGGCTCAAGGGATCCTACTGCCTCAGCCTCCCAAGTAGCTGGGACTACAGGCATGCGCCACCAAGCCCGGCTAATTTTTTCTATATATTTTTAACTGTCCAATTAATT
>CAUYSK010032908.1:0-33025 GCA_963575035.1 Avahi laniger | reverse complement strand
AGAAGGAGTCAGGCATAGCTCTTAGGTTGGCCAGCCAACTACCAGAGCAGGGTACTTGCTTTAGTGATCAAAGTCATTCCTGTCGAAAAACTCTGAGGACCAGCATGTGTATCTTCTGATACCGACCCTAATTTTAACTCCTTAGAATTTCATTCTGACTATTTGAACATCATGGAATGATTTTATTCTTTTTCTACCAGAAAATTCTTCAAATATTTCTTAATAGCTTTATTGAAATATAAATTATGTAACATGCCGGGCGCAGTGGCTCACGCCTGTAATCTTAGCTCTCTGGGAGGCCGAGGCGGGCGGATTGGTTGAGCTCAGGAGTTCGAGACCAGCTTGAGCAAGAGCGAGACCCCGTCTCTACTAAAATTAGAAAGAAATTAATTGGATAACTAAAAATATATAGAAAAAATTAGCCGAGCATGGTGGCACATGCCTGTAGTCCCAGCTACTCGGGAGGCTGAGGCAGGAGGATTGCTTGAGCCCAGGAGTTTGAGGTTGCTGTGAGCTAAGATGATGCCACAGCACTCTAGCCCGGGCAACAGAGTGAGACTCTGTCTCAAAAAAAAAATAAATAAATAAATTATGTAACGTAAAACTCACCTATTGCAAGTGTACAATTCGATGACGTTATAAGATCTGTGCACACATCAAGACAATCCAGGTTTAGAACATTTCCATCGCCCCAGAAAGTTTCCTTGTGCCCATCAGCTATCAGTCTCTGCATCCACCTCTCCAATCTCCAGTTCCAAGCAAGCAGCCACTGATCTGCTTTCTGGTTCCAAGATTTTTCTTTTCAAGGATTTTTTTTTTAGTAGATGTAATTATACCATATGTACCATAGGTAGTTCTTTGTGTCTGGCTTGTTTCACTAGTATGTTTTTGAGGTTCATGAATACTGTAGCATGCCTATATCCATGATTCATTCCTTTTTATGGCTGAGTAGTATTCCATTGTGTGGATGTCATATTTTGTTTTCCCATTTACCAAGTGGAGGATATTTGGATTATGTCCTATTTCGGGCTCTTATGAATAATGTGGCTATGAACATTCATGTACAAGCCTTTGTGTGAACATGTTTTAATTTCTCTTGGGTAGACTCCTAGGAGCAGACTTGCCAGGTTGTACGGCAAGTCTAGATTTAACCTTTTCAGAAAACTCCAAATTGTTTTCCACAGTTTGTAGACCATTTTACATTCCGATAGCAATGCATGAGGGTTCCAGTTTCTCTACATCCTCATTAAACCTGGTAATGTCTGTTTTTTTGATAGTAGCTATTCTTGAGTGTACGTATACGTGTGTGTGTAGTGGTATCTCAATGTGTATGTGGTTTTTCAATAAATAATAGACTTTATTCTTTAGTACAATTTTAGATTTATGAAATAATTGAGCAGATAATATATAGAGTTCTACTACTCTCTCTCCAGTCTTCCCTACCATTAACATCTTGCATCAGTAGGGTATATTTGTTATGATTAACAAACCAATATTGATCCATTACCTATAGTCCATAGTTTACATTAAGGTTCACTGTTTATGCTGCACAGTTTTATGGGTTTTGACAAATGTATATCGCCACCATTACAGTTTCATGTGGAATAGTCTCATCACCCTAAAAATCTCCTGTGTTTACCTATTCATCCCTCCCTCCCTCCACCCAAATCCCTGGCAGCCATTGACCTTTTTACTGTCTCTGTAGTTTTGCCTTTTCCAAAATGTCATAAAGTTGGAATCATAGAATTTGTAGCTCTTTCAGACTGGCTTCTTTTGCTTAGCGATATGCATTTATATTTCCTCCATGTCTTTTTGTGGCTTGATAGCTCATTTCTTTTTACTTCTGAATAATATTCCATTGTATGGGTACATCACAGTTTGTTCACCAATTAAAGAATATTTTGGTTACTTCTAGTTTTTACAATTTTGAATAAGGCTGCTATACACATTCATGTGCAGGTTTATGTGTGGATATAAATTTTTAGTTGGATAAATATCTAGGAACACAATTGCTGGTAAGACTATTTTCAGTTTTGTAAGAAACTACCAAAGTGTACTCCAAAGTGGCTTTACCATTTTGCATTCCCATCAGCAATGAATGAACATTCCTGTTGTTCTTCAACCTTGCCAGTATTTGTTATTGTCAGTTTGGGGTTAAAATTTTAGCCATTTTAGTAGGTATGTAGTGGTATCTCATTGTTGTTTTAATGTTTTAATTTATGATTCCTTAGTGACATATGATGATGAACATTTTTTCATAAGTTTGTTTGCCATGTGACTATCTTCTTTGGTTAGGTGTCTGTTCAGATATTTCTTCCATTTTTTAAAACCTGAGCATTTGTTTTCTTATTGTTGAGTTTTAAGTGTTATTTGTATATTTTGGATATGAATCCTGTGTCAGAAGTGTGCTTTCCAAATATTTTCTACCAGGCTGTGTCTTGTCTCTTCATTCTCTCTTTTTAAAAACTCTCACAGAGCAGAAGTTTTTAATGTTAATCAAGTCCAAATTATCAATTTTTCCTCTTTTTTCCTTTTTTTCTTTTTTGTATAGATGGAGTTTACTATGTTGCCCAGGCTGGTCTTGAACTTCTGGCCTCAAGTGATCTTCCCATTTTGGCCTCCCAAAGTTTTGGGATTACAGGTGTGAGCCACCATGCCCAGCCTGATTTTTTTCTTTCATGGATTGTATGTTTGTTGTTTTCTCTAAAATTTCCTCACCAAACAAAAAGTCACCTAGATTTTCTTCTATCAACTTCTAAATGTTGTATGTTGTATAGTTTTACATTTTAAATTTTGGTGTAATATCCATTTTGCATTAATTTTTGTGAAATAGATAAGAACCATGTCTAGACTTTTTTTTTTTTTTTGCATATGGATGTCCAATTATGCCAGAACCGTTTGTTGAAAAGACTATCCTTCTTCCTTTGAATTGCCTTTGCTCCTTTGTCAAAGACCAGTTGAATGTATTGGGGAGGGTCTATTTTTGAGCTCTCCATTCTTTTCCATTGATCAATTTGTCTATTCTTTCACCAATATCACACTGTCTTGATTGCAATAGATTTATAGTAAAAGTTGAGTGGTGTGAGTCCTCTGACTTGTTCTTCGGTGTTGTGTTGGCCATCCTGGATCTTTTGCCTTTCCATGTAAATGTTCAAATCAATTTGTCGATATCCACAAAATTACTTGCTAGCATTTTGATTGGGATTTTATTGAATCTATAGATCAAGTTGGGGGAGAACTAACATATTTACAATATTAAGACTTTCTGTCTAGGACCATGGGATATTTCTCCATTTATGTAGATCTTTTTTGATTTTTTTTCCTTTTTTTATGTAGTTTCTCTCATATAGATCTTGTGCATATTTTGTTAGACTTATGCCTAAGTATTTCTCTTTTTTTGGTGTTATGTACATTGTATTTTTAACTTCAAATTCTAATTGTTTATAGTTGGTATGTAGGAAAGCAATTCACTTTTATATATTAATCTTATATCTTGTAACCTTACTGTAATTGCTTATTAGTTTTAGAAGGTTTTTGTTAATTCTTTGGGATTTTCTACATAAACAATTGTGTTGTCTAGGAACAAAGACAATTTTATTTCTTCTTACCAATCTGCATACCTGTTATTTGCTTTTCTTTTTTTATGCATTAGCTGAGACTTCCAGTACGATGTTGAATAGGAATGAGAGGAGACAACCTTGCCTTGTTCTGCATCTGAGGAGAAAAATATTCAGTTTCCAACTATTAAGTATGATGTTAGCTGTAGTTTTTTTTGTAGATGTTCTTTATTAAAGGTCTTTGTCTGGTTTTGGTATGAGAGCAATGTTGCCTTATAGAATGAGTTAGCAAGTATTCCCTCTGCTTCTATCTCCAACATGAGATTGTAGAGAATTGTTATGATTTCTTACTTAAATGTTTGGTAGAGTTCACCAGTGAACCCATTTAGTCTGATACTTTCTGTTTTGGAAGATTGTTAATTATTGACTCCATTTCTTTAATAAGCCTAGTCAGGTTATCTAATTCTTCTTACGTGAATTTTTGCAGATTATCTTTCAAGGAATTAGTTCATCTCGTCTAGTGTATCAAATCTGTGGTCATTGACTTGTTCATAATATAATTTTATTATGCTTTTAGTGTGTATGGGATCAGTAGTGATGGCCCCTCTTATGCATATTTTATGTCTTCTCTTTTTTTTTCATGGTTAACCTTGCCACAGGTTTATTGATTTTGGTTTTTTTTTTTAATTGATAAAGAACTTGCTTTTGGTTTTGTTGATGTTCTCTATTGATTTTCTATTCTCAATTTCATTGAAACTCTAGTTTTTATTTCTTCTGCTTGCTTCAAGCTGATGTTATTTTTCTTTTTCTAGTTTCCTAAGGTGAAAGCTTAGATTATTGATTATAGATCTTTTTTTTCCTACTACATGCATTTGAAGATATTAATTTCCCTCTAAGCACTGCTTTTGCTACATTCCACGATTTTAATAAGTTGTGCCTTCATTTTCATTTAGTCCACCATATTTAAAAATTTCTCCTGAGGCTTTTTCTTTGACCCATGTGTTATTTAAAAGTGTGTTGTTTGATCTCCAAATATTGTGGGATTTTCCATCTATCTTTCAATTACTGATTTCGAAATGCTACTATAGATTCTTTTGGTTAATGTTAGCATGGTATATCTTTTTTCATCCCTTTACTTTTAATCTATCTGTATCTTTATATTTAAAGTGAATTTTTTTTGTAGATAACATATAGTTGGGTCTTGATTTTTAATACACATTGACAGTCTCTGTCTTTTAATTGGTTTATTTAGACCATTCACATTTAAAATTTAAAAAAATTTTTAATGCTACTTTCTAAATTTACAAATAATAATTGTACATATTCATGGGATACACAGTGACGTTTCAAACGTATAATATATGGTGATCAGATGAGGATAATTAGTACATCCATCATCTCAAACATTTATCATTTCTTTGTGTTGGGACCGTTCAATAGCTTCCTTCTAGCTATTTGAAACTATATATTTAATAATATATTATTGTTAACTATAGTAATCCTGCAGTGATATAGGACGCCATTCCTCCTATCTAGCTGTAACTTGTTAACAAATCTCTTCTTATCCTTCCCTTCTTACCCTTCCCAGCCTCAAGTATCCTCTGTTCTACTTTTTACTTATATGAGATCAACTTTTTTTTTTTTTTTAGCTTCCACATACAAGTGAGAACGTGTGGTGTTCAACTTTCTGTTCCTGGCTAATTTCACTTAACATAATGTCCTCCAGTTTCATACATGTTGCCATGAATGACAGAATTTGGATTTTTTTTAATGGCTGACTAGTATTCCATGGTATATATTAATAAATATAGCACATTTTCTCTATTCATCAGTTATTGGACACCTAGGTTTTGATTCCATATGTTGGCTATTTTGAATAGTGCTGCAATAAACATGGAGGTGCAGATACCTCTCCAATATAATTATTTCCTCTCGTTTGGATAAGTTCCCAGTGGTGGGATTGCTGGATCCTATGGTAGCTCTATTTGTAGTTTTTAGAGGGACCTCCATATTGTTCTCCACAGTGACTGTACTAGTTTACATTCCCACCAACAGTGTATAAGAGTTCCATTTTCTCTGGTTCTTGTCAGCATTTATTTTTTGACTTTTTGATAATAGTCATTCTAACTGGGGTGAGATGATACCTCATTGTGGTTTTGGTTGGTATTTCCCTGGTGATTACTGATGTTGAGCAATTTTTCATATATTTCTTGGTCATTTGTATGTCTTCCTTTGAGAAATATCTGTTTAGATCATTTGCACATCTTTTAATTGGATTGTTTGTTTTTTTGCTTTTGAGATGTTTCAGTTTTTTCTATGTTCCAGATAGTAAACACTTGTCACATGAGTAGTTTGTAAATACTTTCGCCCATTCTATGGTTTTAGATCATTCACATTTAAAATGATTATTGATATAATTGGGTTAGTATGTACAATTTTTGTAATTGTCTTACATTTGTTGTACTTGTTCTTTGTTTCTTTTTCCTTTTTTTTTTTTTTAATGAGACAGAGTCTTGCTCTGTTGCCTCGGCTAGAGTGAGTGCCGTGGCGTCAGCCTAGCTCACAGCAACCTCAAACTCCTGGGCTCAAGCCTCCTTCTGCCTCAGCCTCCTGAGTAGCTGGGACTACAGGCATGTGCCACCATGCCCGGCTAATTTTTTCTATATATATATTTTTAGTTGTCCAGATCATTTCTTTCTATTTTTTAGTAGAGACGGGGTCTTGCTCTTGCTCAGGCTGGTCTCGAACTCCTGATCTTGAGCGATCCACCCGCCTCGGCCTCCCAGAGTGCTAGGATTACAGGTGTGAACCACTGCACTTGGCCCTTTGTTTCTTTTTTTAAAAAAAATCTTTTTCTGCTTTCTCTGGTTTTAATTGAACATTTTGTGTAATTTTATTTTCTCTCCTCTTTTAGCATATCAATTATACTTCTTCACATTTTTTAGAGATTTCTCTATAGTTTGCAATATACATTTACAATAATCTAAGTTTGCTTTCAAATAATACTGTACCCCTTCATGAGTACTGCAGGTATCCTATAACAAAGTACTCCCAATTTCTCCCCCAATGTCTTGTATCATTGCTGTCATTCATTTCATTTATTCATAAGCTATAATTACCAAATATATTATTGCTATTATCATTTAAACAAATAGTTATCTGTTAGGTCAATTACAAATAAGAAAAAGGAAACATTTTAACTTCATTTATTCCTTTTCTAATGCTCTTTCTTCATGTAGATTCTAGTTTCTGATCATATCATTTTTCTTCTCTCTGAAGAACTTCTTTTAACATTTCTTGTAGGTCTGCTGGCAACAAATTCCTTTTTTTTTTTTTTTTAGAGATGGGACCTAGCTTTGTTGCCCAGGTGGAGTGCGGTGACATAATCGTAGCTCACTGCAGCCTTGAACTCCTGAGCTCAAGCTATCCTCTTGTCTCAGCCTCCCAGGTAGCTGTGATTACAGGTGTCTCTCTCTCTTTTTCTTTTTCTGAGCAAGTCTTTATTTCCCCTTCACCTTAGAAGGATAATTTCACTGGATATGGAATTCTAGATTGGTAAATTTTTTTATCACTTTAAATATTTCACTACACTCTTTTCTTGTTTACATGGTTTCTGAAGAAAAGTCCAGTGGAATTCTTATCCTTATTCCTCTATAGGTAAGGTGATTTTTTTCCTCTGGCTTCTTTCAAGATTTTCTGTTTGTCTTTGGTTATAGGCAATTTGAATATGATACGTCTAAGCATGAATTTTTTGGTATTTAACCTCCCAGACATTCTTTGGATTTCCTGGGTATGCGGTTTGATGTTTGTTATTAATTTTGGAAAATTCTCAGCCATTATTATTTAAAATATTTGTTCTGTCCTTTCTTCTCCCTCTGGCATTTCTGTTATGCCTGTTTATACCTTTTGCATGTGTCTCACAGTTCTTGGATATTCTGTTCTGTTTTTTACCTATTCTTTTTTCTCTTTGTTTTTCTGTCTGAGACATTTCTGTGGACATATCTTCAAGCCCTCTGCTTCTTTCTCAGCTTGGCCCAGTCTACTGATGAGCCTTCAAAAGCATCCTTCATTTCTGGTATAGTGTTTTTGATTTCTAGCATTTCCTTTGTGATTCTGTCTTAGTGTTTCCATCTTTCTGCTTACATTACCCATCTATTCTTGCATGTTGTCCACTTTCTCCATTAGAGCCCTTGGTGTATTAAGCATAGTTATTTTAAATACCCAATCTGATAATTCTAATATCTGTTGTGCCTGAGTGTGGTTCTGACACTTGCTTTGTCTCTTCAGACTATTTTTTCTAGCCTTCAACATACCTGTAACTTTTTGCTGAAAGCCATACGTGATGTACCAGTCAATAGAAACTGGGGTAAATAGATTATTAGGGTGAGATTTTATGTTTATCTCATTAGGAGTTGGGCTGTGTTCAATGTTGGCTATAGTTGTAGGTGTTGAAGGTTTAGATTTCCTCTAGTGTTCTGCTTCTGTCTCCCCTCTTGTCTTTGGGTTTCCCTAAGAACTCCTTCTTGAAAGGAGTCTGTGCCTTGCAGCTCTCTCAGTTATAATCCGCTACCCTGCTACTTGAGCCCTGTTGATGACGTGGTAAGCACTGGGGAGTGGAAGCATTCTATAATCTTATGATTAAATTTCAGGGTTCTTTTTAGTGGATCTAAGTCCTTTCAGGAGAGTTTCTTAGTCTTTTTTTTCCTCCCTCGATGAAAAATAGATAGATTAGAGGGAGCTCAAGCTGTCTAATCACCATTCTCCTAGTTCAGATGAAGGTCCCATAGAGTAATGTCTCTCAAGGGTCGGCCTTTGTTATGGAGAATAGAATGCTTTGTTAACATTTCATAATGGTTACTTGTTCCCGGGCTGTGTTTCACAATGGTTACCTTTCCCCTCTCCCTCCTGGAAGCAAGAGATTTTTCTCCCATCTTTACCAACCTGATGGGGATTCTGGAGGTAAAACTCATGGAAGTGTGGGAGCCTTGCTAAGATTGGGCCCCCAGGAGTATTAACTCTCCAACCAGACCTTGTTCAGCCTCCCGGCATTAGTCAATTACACGTAAGCGTTCCTCCCAGTACCATGTCCACTGCCTTCTGTTCCTGGGGAGCTGCATTCTCTGGCTTCACCAGTCTTTCCAGTTTTGGGGATAGTGATTTTCCCTGTTTGCTCAATTCTCTGATGTATCTAAGAAGAGTTATTGATGTTCAGTGTGTTCAGCTTTTCTCTTGTGAGGATGGAGTGATGATTTCTGAGCTCTTTATATCTTGGGGCAGAAACCTTTTTTTTTTTTAAAGTAACTTTCCCAGACTTAATTTATGGAATCTGTCTCCCTGTGGTATGCTGCCAGTGCTATTTGTACTCTGATTTTTTCAATTCTCTTTTTATTTTTAAGCCTGGCCTCCTAGGGGTGCCCCTGGATCTGTGTATGTTAGTGGCTAGCCAGTGACTGGTCAGTTATTTTGCACAAACACTTGACTTCCTCCCCCTGCCAGTTGATCCATGCATAGATTGGTGTGCACATTCAACGTTCCCACTGTTTTCAAGTCGGCTTCGGTTTTCACTCTTTTTCAGGCCTTGTTAGGTCTTCCTTGTGCAGGAACATAGCCACCCAGTCAGCCAGGGGTGTATGGGAAGTGTATCAAGGATCTCTCTGTTAAATTTTTGACCCTTCCTGTGGATTGCTGCTTTCCTCGACTTGGACCGTAACCTCAGGCTAAGGAGAAGTGTCAGCATTCCCCATTCACTGCCTTGAGTGGGTTTTCTGTCTTCCTTTCCAAATTTAGTCACTCCCTGAACCCCCGTACCCCACTTGCTGATAGCAATCACTTGTTTCCTTGGCTAGCTATGCCCTAGGAACACTATAGTGCTGCCTGAGCTGTGATATTGGGGGAGACAAGAACCACCCCAGGTGAGAATGCCAGACACTCCCAACATAAGCCTTCGTAGAACCCAAGCAGTGACAGCTGACATCAGGCCATTTAACCATTGGATCCATAAACACAGAGCCTGGGGCCTGGAATTTGCAAGAGTCTAAGAAAACGTTGGAATGCTAGAAGGAGATTACCAAATGAAAATCTAAAACTGATATTAAAAAATGTTTAATTAAATTTTTACAAAATAAAACATGTTTACCAATCAACTGCAAATCAGTTCAACTCATATGATTTTTATGCACATCTCCTTTAACGTGGGATGCAGGGTATGTGATGTACTGCGGGTGAAGTAGTGCTTCCAAAAGAAGTAAGAGTACATGGCACCTGTAGAGGTCTTAGAGAAGCCCTCAGTAGTTAGAAGTTTTCGCCCCGCCTTACCAGCAGTCCTGAAATTGTTTCACACAGCTTCCTCACTTGCGAACAGTGCTGGCCCCACTGGTTTCAACGCACATCTCTCCTGGACCAGCCTGTGCCATGACCGAGTCTGAGGGTGAAAGGTGTTCCTTAGTCCCGAAATGAAAACCACTTGGAAGAACAGCATTTTCAGGGACGGAAGGAAGTCAGTGCTCTAAAGAGGCAATGGCTAGTTTGAAAGAAGAGGAAAAATATATGTTTACTCTTCTGATCTGTCATTTGAAAAGCATTTTCTCAAGTGAATAGAGGCAATACACAGGGGCTTAATTACTGAGCTTGGGAAGGCAAAATAAAACACACAAATAATATGTTTATTCTGTGTGGGGTTATGTAATATATGCAGGACATAATCATGAAAATTTGAAGCGGATAATGAGTAAGGTTTTCCTGGCCACTCCCTGGAGCCGGACTGGGGCCAGTATCCCTCTGTATTTCAGACTCCTCTGTCTCGTCTAATTGATGGCACGGGTTAGGGTTCTTTTGTCATTTGTTTTTTTAAGTCACAGTTTCTCCATGGATGTGTAGGTGTTATTTAAAGCCTTTTTGGGGTACATGTATTGTCTTCTGTCTCCTCTGTAAACAAGGGGTCCTTCTCGTCTCTGGAGGCCCATGTAGATCAGGGGACTAAGTGAAGAAAAAAATAAAGCCCTCTCACATTCCCCTGAAAAATCCATTTGCCCAAATCCTTAGAGCAGCTGAGCTGCTGGCAGGGGTGGTGAGGGAGCTGATGACTCCAGCTCCAAGGATGTCATGCTGGTTGTAGAAGGACTGGCGTGATGATCTCTTAGAGTTGTATAGTGCTTCTGAAAGTTGCTAGGTGCTTTATCATCCACTCTCACCTGTGCAATTCCTGGCAACTCCAGGAGGTTGTTAAGTCAGGTGTGGGCCTCCTTCCACAGATAAGGAAACAAATTCAGAGAGGGTAAGTGACTGGTCCAAGGTCACACGGCTGGTGAGTGGGTGGTGAGGGTAGGACCCAAACCCAGCCATTTGGCCCCACATCCCAATGATACCTTCTACATAACTGGGACAGGTTTTTGTCCCATGTCTCTTCCTTGGAAATTGTGAGTGGCTGGATCCAAAGCGACTGGGGGAATGCTTGATTGGTGTGAGTGCCTCCTATGGCGACATAAGAGAAGGCTCACGGGGCCGCTTCAGGGTGGGCCCTCCCAGAGAGTGGGCTACAGCTGGGGAGGGTTGAAAGGAACAGGGTTTGGCCCTCAATTGTTTCCCTTAGAAACTCGATTTTTGACTTCTAGGCAGAGTGGGGGAAAGCCCTGAATGTGGAATGAAGTGAGCTGGGTCCAAGCCAGCTCTGTGCAACGTGGGTGCCGTTAAGGAAGTTATTTAGTGTAGAATGCTTAAGTCCTCGCTCCCAAAAGGATTCAATAATTTCCAAAAATTATTGTTATGTTGCTAGATAAATTATTATGGTACAAGATAAAACACTGAAAATAAGTTTAAAAACTAGTAAAAGAAAACATTAAGTAGGACATTTTGAAGAAAACTTTAAAAAGCATCATGAAGGGGAAAGGCTCAAGGTTGCACTTGGGTAAACGGCAAAGTGAGGGTGTCAGTCACCTGTGTTGCTTGGTAACACAGGAACTGTAAAGTGTAATGGTTTATGTTTTACGGGAAGCAGTCGTGGTCCTAAATTCTTCAGCATCAAAAGAGTCACATCAAATATCTCTTTTGAAAGCAAAGTGGAGCTCCAAATACCTTGCATGAAGTCCTACAATAATATAATTGCTAAAGGGCCACAAACTGGGCTCTCCACTTCTAAGCTACCAAAGCAAAAGGGAACCACAATTCAATTGAGGGGCCAGCAAAGCTTTTTCTTTAATGGGCTGGGGAGTGGATCATTTCGGCTTTGCAGGCCACATGCATCTCTTGAATTTTCTTGTTTGTTTTATTTTGTTTTTCATAGCCCTTTAAAATTCTTCCCTTGTAGACCACACACAAAGAAGCCGTGGGCCAAATTTGACTCTAGTTGACCGACCCCTGTTGAATAGGTGCTTGCTGTCAATAAGGTAAAAACAAATTGCTAGCGGAGCCACCACAGCTGTAGAAGCTAAGATCATAAAACGAGTGTGTAGCGAATCTTCATCAAGTGGCCACTGCACAGCAGCGGTCGTATGTTTTAATGGTCAGGTGACATCCTCTGCTGGAAGCAGATGCACCAGGCAAGGATGCTGCGGACTCACCAAGAGCCTCGGCCCCTCTCGAGGTGAGAGGCAAGTCATTCTACCTCTGTGAGCCTCTGTTTTCTCCTCTTCTCTAAGACGGGGGATAAAAATAAGTGCCCTGCTCGCTTTCCAGGGTAATTGCAAGGATCAGATGAAGTTCTGTATGTGAAATGACCTTGTGAACGATGCTAACAACCGTTAAAGTGTTACTTGCTGTTTATCAGCTCAGGCATGGTCAGCCTCGGGGGAGGTAGTCTGTGCCAGCCACACTCACCAAGACCCTGCAGGTCCCTACTCTGGAGAAGATCCCGGGCTAGCAAGAGAAGAGGAGTCAAAGAGCGGAGCGCTTCAGTTCAACCCGCATACAGAGCCTCATGCATGCCTGAGCCCTGATCTCTGGGAGCTCGTGGTGCGTAAAACAGAAATGGCACCAAAGTAACAAAACTAAATATGATGCATTCAAAAGTGACCCACAGAGAGGCACCCGACAACGCGGCCAGCCAAGATTTATTTGCTCAAGCCCTTGGGGGTTGCTATTGTACTAACAGACTAGCACCTTCCTTAAATTGAGCACTTACTACTTGCCAGACGTGGCGGCAGGCCCTTTACACACACCATCTCACTGAATCTTCACAACCAACCTAGGAAGTGGGTCTCAGTATCTTCGGTTTTCAGATGAGAAAACTGAGGCCCAAGTTATCACGGAAATCTCACCTGGCTAGTCGACGGAAGCATTGGGATGCTGTGAGTGGTTGGGAGCTGGTGGTGCTAGCCTGGTGGGCTTCCCGGATGAGGCACGTTTGCAGCATGGTTTTAGGGAAAGGGAAGGTCAAGGGCAGCTGTGAAGGTTTGGGCTGCAGGGTCTAGCAATGAAGCGAGCTCAGCTTCCTGTGGGTAGGCGCACTCCCAAATTCCTGAGGTCCTTTCTGCCAGCTGACTTGGCTTTTCTAATCCTTTAGAAGGGTGAGCTAGGCAGGCAGGCAGCTTGCGGGGGCCAAATTTGTCATTCTCCTCTGTGGACTGTACTTAGTTTTCTAGAAACCTCTGGAGGCTTGGATACAGGGACCCTAGGTTCCACCTCTCTGCCCCAGTGTTACTGCGGGACCTCAGGCAGGTCCCTGCCCTGTCTTGGTTCAGTCTTTGCCTTTGTGAAAGAGAGTGTCGTTGCTCTTTTAGGGCCCTTCCACTTGTAGACTATACTAGATTGCAGTATCCTCAAAGGCAGGGGCTGCATCTAATGCTGACAGAGCGATGTTTTCTCAGGAATGTCAGAACCCCAGGCATGGGATCCTAGGCCCACAGAAAAATAAGGTGGCCTGTAAGTGAATTTTCTAAGTATCTGAGGCTTGCCTTTTAGAACCCTCAAATTTTGTTCCACATAACTAAGGACAGAAATCTTTCTAACATGTACTTTTTCTTTCTTGTTAAATAGAGCATACCAGACACCACTGATCTTTACAATTATAAGCCAGGCCATTTTTGTACCGTAAAATTCTCAGGTGTATTTATAAGTTATAGAAAGATGCTTTCCCTTGCACTAAATGGCCTCTTGATGTTTCTCCAATTATCCAACACCAACTGTTTGTCCAAAAATTCAATTCTGTTCTGACGTTAGCTTCTAGAGTTAATGCAGCCCCACAGGTGACGGACTCAGTCCCACGAGACTGCACCCACGTCAGGTGTCAGCTGAAATGAGATGTCCCGGTTACCACCCTTCTGCCCGATCCACTACGGATCTGAGAGTTCCCAGGACCCTCTCCTCGGGTTCGAGAATTCGCTAGAACAACTCCCAGAACTCAAGAAAGCACTTTGCTTACTATCGCTGGCTTATTGTAAAGGCTGCGTCTCAGGAACAGCCAAGTGGAAGAGATGCCTGGGCCCGAGAGGGTGGGCGGAGCTTCCATGCCCTCTCCGGCTGGTGACGTGACCTCAAGGCTAGTGACATTTCTTCAGCTTGGCATATGAATGCCAAACAGCCCTGGAGTGTATTCCTTTTCCCACAGGGTAATGTCTCCATAGGCTGGGGAAGTGTAATTCTTTTCATCTTTTTAAAAAAATTTTCTCTGTTCTCTTTGTCGGACCTCTCCTGATATTAAGGTTGTTCCCTGAATGTCCTCCCTCACCGTCGCTCAGCTGCTGGGTTGTGCAGACCTGAGCATGTCGCCCCGTGGTTCTTGTCCACACGGAGGGGAGGAGTGTCCTCCTCTGTAATTGATCCTAGAACTGGAAGTGGCGAATTCTAGGGGTTTGGCTTTTTCTGGCCTTGTTAATTGCTTATTGGTTTAATTGTCCTTAGCTTCTGTAACCTCCAGGTCATCGTCAAGCTAAGAACACAGCGTATACCTCATTTCCAAACTCAGTTCTTCCCTGAATGACGTGGGGGGACTCTGTAAACAGGTTGAATTGTGATATCATTTATATTCATTAGTGTTAATTATTATGTACATTCAGCCGGAGGCCAAAACACATCTTTCATAAATGGAAAGAGTGCATAAATGGCTACTTCTGCATATTACGTTGAATACGGTTTCTCTTTTTCTTCCCCTTGTTTCCCAGTCTGCTGTGATTCCATATCTCCTCCATCGCCAATTAGGAAACTTGCTCAATATTGTCCATCTAACGTTGTTTTCCTGATGGGAGGGGAAGGAAGGGAAAGCCAGGGTCACTAATTTCTCTGGTGCCTAGTCTGTTAGCCTTTCTCTTCTTCTTTTGTTCTCGTTATTTTATTCTACCAACACTTGCCCTGCCATCAGAAGTATGTCGGAAGATGCCTGATGAACTCCACTTTCTGGGGTTCTCAGCGTTAAGCAAAGGAGCGTGGTAAGGGAGAGCCTGTCACTGCCCGAGGTGGCGGAAAAGCCAGGGCTCTTTGACATGCACTTGGGTGTCTGGGCCGTGAAGGTTAGTGGCCCTTCCCACTTGACAATTGGCTGTTGGAAATTGGCCTCTTCTGCTTTGCAAAGGTGTGGTGAGCAGGGGAACAGCATGCCAGGAGGAGGAGAGGTCAGCTCCCCAGCACGCTGCTTTTAGAAGTGTCTCCTCCACTGGTTTATTTCTTCCCTCCAGTGGTTTGTTTCACCTTTCCAGAGCGCTCTTCCCTCAGAGAGTTGTGTCCACATCTCAGGGTCTGGTCCTCAGCCTTGGACTCGATCTCTCATTTCTACTTGCACTTCTGCTCAACTTGGATCTTTGAGAACAAAAGTCTGACGTGCTGCTTTCAAAATGCAGATGCCATAGTGTTGAATATAAAATGTTGTGAATAAATTGTTAAAGTAGATTAAGCCTCTCTCCCTTCCCTGAATGTAACAGTCATTGACTAGTAATAGCATCAAATTCTTAATTTGGGGTTTGCTTGTAGTTTCTTGGTCCAATTATTGTATCAAAATTAGAAGTTCCATTGATGGAAGCAGTTACTAGAACTTGGTGTCTTAAACTGTGGAAACACTGAGTTTTGATAACATCTACATTAGAGGTGGTGCTGGCATGTAAAATGAGACCCAAACAGAAAATGGGAGATTCTCAGCTAATTCCTCTACAGTAAATTAAAAGATGCATCTACATTCAAAATGGTAAAATCAATAGAACAAAAATACATCTAAGGGTCATTTAAAGCAAAGACGAGTTTAAAAAAGCTATTAAAAAGTACTTAATCATGTCTTTTTAAGTTTATCTGTATTTATAAAGAGCAATTTTTTTCAATTAACATACATGAGTTTAATTCATTGAACCTGTCGGCAGAGGTTAGAGATGATTTATCCGCCTACTTTCTTTCAATGCATATCTTTGCACATGCAAGCATTAGTTTAAGAAGTTTATGATTTGGAGAAGATAGATAAGTCAATCTGGGCAGTGTGCCAAGCACAGGCTATATGGAATGTCCTAGGAGCCAAGATGGAAGCAGAGCCTGGGTAGGGGATGATACCATAGTAGGGGTGACCCAAATTTTGGGCCAGTAGTTTAAGGATGTGTGTAGGCAATTTGGGGTTTTGAAGCAGTTATGACCATGCAGAAATCTAGAAACCTGGATTGTGGTTCTGGCTTTGTCATTGACAAGCTGTGGAATCTTGAGCTAGGACATCAACTTCTCCAGCCTGGAGTCTTTCATTCATGCCATAAGAATAACAAAGTCTGCGCTATGGTGATTATGGAAAGGCAACGAGACCCAGAAGTAGGATTCCCACTGGACCCAACAGTGCCTACTGGTCAGAGAGTACACCACATTGGCCCAGGCTTCTCACCACACCAGCTTCTCTAGTTATTAATATCTAGAGTAATGAAGGTATTAAGGTTGGTGCAAAAGTAATTGTGGTTTCAGACTGTGAATTTTAAGTCTTTATAACTAGGCTCAAACACATCTTTATTAATCAAAATAGGGACATTACAATCAACACATTTTTGCTAATGAGAAATAAGTTCGTTTATTTCTGTAGTGTAAAAATCTGTGCTTTGGGATTCGAGGAATTCTTGGAAGGCATTCTCTGCATCCTACTGCTTGTGGAAGTGTCTTCTCTGCAGAAAGTTGTCGAGATGCTTGAAGAAATGGTGGTCGGTTGGCGAGAGTTCAGGCGAAGATGGCAGATGAGGCAAAACTTCGTAGCCCAATTCTTTCAACTTTGGGAGCTTTGGTTGTGCGATGTGCAGTCGAGCGTTGTTGTGGGGAAGAATTGGGTCCTTTGCGTTGACCAATGCCGGCTGCAAGCATTGCAGTTTTCGGTGCATCTAATCCATTTGCTGAGCAGACTTTTCGAATGTAATGGTTTTGCCGGGATTCAGAAAGCTGCAGTGGATCAGACCAGCAGCAGACCACCAAACAGTGACCATGGCCTTTTTTGATGCAAGTTTGTCTTTGGGAAGTGCTTTGAAGCTTCTTCTTTGTCCAACGCTGAGCGGGTCATCGTCGGTTGTCGTATAAAATCCAGTTTTTGTTGCACATCACAATCCAATAGAGAAATGGTTCATTGTTGCTGTGTACAAGAAGAGGAGATGACACTTCAAAATGACAATTTTTTTGACTTTCAGTCAGCTCATGAAACACCCATTTACTGAGTTTTTCACTTTTCCAATTTACTTCAAATGCCAAACGACCATAGAATGGTCGACGTTGAGCATCCAGCAACTTCTCGTGTAGTTGTGAGAGCATCAGCTTCAATGATTGCTCTCAGTTGGTCATTGTCAAATTCCAATGGCCAGCCACTGCACTCCTCATCTTCAAGACTCTAGTCTCCTTTGCAAAACTTCTTGAACCACCACTGCACTGTATGTTCGTTAGCAGTTCCTGGGCCAAATGTGTTGTTGATGTTTCAAGTTGTGTCTGTTGTTTTACAACCCATTTTGAACTCAAATAAGAAAATCGCTTGAATTTGCTTTTTGTCTAACATCATTTCCATAGTCTAAAATAAATATAAAATAAACAACAAGTAATAAATCATTAGCAAAAAACATACAGTGAGAAATATGCATTAAAATAATGTATAACATAATCACATTTATTTAAGATTGATATTTATCTGATATCAAATGGCAAATTTCAACAATAAAACTACAATTACTTTTGCACCAACCTAATAGAAGAAGTGATAAGGAAGGCTTCTGAGAAAGAAAGTATGTGTATAACCATTTCATTTTATTTTATTTATTTATTTATTTTTTTTTTTTTTTGAGACAGAGTCTCACTCTTTTCCTGGGCTAGAGTGCCATGGCATCAGCATAGCTCACAGAAACCTCAAACACCTGGGCTCAAGCAATCCTTCTGCCTCAGCCTCCCGAGTAGCTGGGATTACAGGCATGTGCCACCATGCCTGGCTAATTTTTTCTATATATTTTTAGTTGTCCAATTAATTTCTTTCTAATTTTAGTAGAGACGGGGTCTCGCTCTTGCTCAGGCTGGTTTCGAACTACTGAGCTCAAACAGTCAGCCTGCCTTGGCCTCCCAGAGAGCTAGGATTACAGGCGTGAGCTACCACGCCCAGCCTGTATAACCATTTTAGATGTTAACATGTGAAATAAGAAACTAAAAGATTATGGGTAATAACAACAAGGGCAAATCATATGATAATAGCGGAGATGGAATTTATTAAAATCTCTGCTAAAATTCATTGTTGAGAATCTAATCTATCATGGAAACAAAATCGAGCAAACAAATAGAGGAAAAAAAAACACCAAATCTTATATTTTCTCTGCTTACCAATTTTCTTGCTCTCAGAAAACGGAGTCATGAAGATCAACAACTCTAGTTAACTTCAGGTCAAATTTATAGTTGTTTAGATACCGTGATTTGCACCTTGATTTTTAAACTGTTTATCAGAGATTCAGAGTTTTGCAAAGTGCACAGAGGAGCTAGTAAAATTGCATTCCACCTTTTGCTTTTGTGGTTTCCAAGTTCTCACTGGTGTTACGAGAAGCTCTGAATTTTGAGACCTTCGTGCTTCCTTTTCCCAGCAACCATTTTTATTCCCCCACCCACTCCCTGTGATCAAAATCCGCTGAAAGTCTAGCAAATGTTCTAAAGAATTGCTTCGGTAGAGCAGTTTATACGACTGTATTAAAGCGACTGTTTCAAGTTGGCTAACATGAGCACTGAATAAACACATATTGATATTATAGAACAAAATAATATATTAGCGCATTGCTCATTTGTGCTCCAATGGTCACCCTGATACTATTCGTCATGTGGGGAGTGACAAACACAATTACACCCGAGTGCTAATAGAGTGGAAGGGCAAAACTGCCTGACCTCGGCATCCCGGGTCGATTTAAATGTTTGATGTCTCATTGAATTAGTATCACAGTGTGAAAGACAAAGCTCAAACTAATGGAAATGAGCCTGGACATGCAATACTGCTGATTGGGCTGACATAATTAGAATAATATTCCACGCACAGCTAATAACAAGCCGAAGAAATAAATAACCAAGAGATAACCTAATTGCTGCACGCTAAAATGTTCTTTTGAATATGCTAAGGCTAGCATTTTCTATTTACTTATAAAGCACACTGGTGGGCTTAAAAGAAAAACCCAGGGAGCATGGCAGAAGGGATGGCCACCCAAATCTACTGGCCTCTGCAGGGCCAGCCCGCCACCGCTCCTGGTGGCTGTTTCAACAGCCACCAATAAACCTTTCTGTGGGCCCGCCCTGTGCCAGGCACAAGGCTGGGGGTCTGGGAGAAGGGACATTGTGACCGTGGGAATCGCACACAAGTCTTGCCCTCCAGACGCTTACGGCCTCAGGGGAGTGGTGCAGTATGCATTAAAACAGCACACAACGGGAAGAGTGAGCGTGAGAAGACAGATCCAAAGGGCGTTCAGAAACTCCGCAGAGGGAGACTTTATTTTCAACAGATTGCAAATTCCGTGGCCTGGAGACTTGAATGGACAGACAAATAATTGAATGGAGTGGTACCTAGGTTTCTGACCGAGACACCGGAGGGAGATTCCAATTCATCATGGATCCCAACATCCCAAGGAAGGAAAGGCAATATTGGGCTGGGCTTGCCAATCTTTCCCCATGCTTAAGGAGTGCTCATAAACATCCCTTCCACTTGGTGGTGTTTTTAAAGTTTCTGCAGTAGTTTCACCTACATTATTGTGCACAGCTTCTTTAAGTCCTAACGGAAAGAAACACACTCTATTTACTTGAAAGTAAAGGCTTTTATTGTAAGCATCCACCGGGGAAGTGAGGACATGCAGGAAAGCTCTCGGAAACGCAATACCCACGCCGCGTGGAGAGTGAGAGCTTGAACTTCTTTCGGGTCCTGCGTCATCCTCACCGCTGAGAATGCTACCTGGAGGATAATAGGTGCTGAAGAAACATTTGTTGATTGAATGCTTACCGGCATTAAATGCTTATCTCATTTACATCTGGCAGCAATCCATAGATGGGAACTATCAACGGCTCCATTTTACACATGAGAAAATCAAGGCTTAGAGACGTTAAGTGACATGGCCCGGGTCACACAGCTAAGAACCGGTGGGGCCACTTCTGACGCAGAGTGCGTGGTGGCTGTGAGTGCGATTCTTCTGAGGAATTTGGTTACAAAAGAAAGAAGGGAAAAGCAAGTAGCGGGTTGAAGGGGAGACAGGGCTTTGAGACAGGGATGCTGCGAACAGATTTCTAAGCAGACAGGAGGCAACTGTGCAGAAGAAACTGCCGAGCCTCACGGACAGTGGGAGGGAGTTTACTGCCATAAATGAACAAGAAAGCTGAGATTCAAGAAAATTAAGTGACTGCCCAACTACACTAGGATTTCTGAGGCTTGTTTACCATCTCAGCATTATTTGCTCATCGTTGGCTTGTAGACCATTAAACTTCAAGTCCTATTTTAGCAATGTATGCACACAAAATGAGCAGGCAGCATGGAATACGGAAAAGGTCTAGGAATTGGAGTCACGTGTCCCGGTCTCAAATTTGGCATTGGCTGTGTGACTTTAGGTTAATCTCTTCTTCTTTTTGAGCTGGTCTCTTCCAGCTCAAAAATCCTAGTGATGTGTAGAATATTTTTGACTTAACTGATGTTTCAAATAACCCCTAATCCAGCTCCTTGTGATTATAAAGCTAATTAGGAGTGGTTTCTGTAAAATATCAGCAAGTCCCTTAGCTGCGATTCGCAAACTCTTTTGGTCAAAGGATCACCACCAATAAAATCATCTTTGCCACTGTTTTTATAGCAAGATATCCCATAAGAGACCCAGACAAAGAAAAGAGGCAAAATGGCATAGAACTTCATGAGAACGTGATGGGATAATATGTAAATTTGTGAAACATTAAATGAAAATTGTTCGTGCCCAAGTACAAATTTCACCCTCTCACTCATTGATTTTTTTTTTAACCCTTTTGAGTATCTACTGTGAGCCAGGAGTGGTGTCACTTATCTGCACAGATGTTGCAAGAGATCTGGCAACCTGTAGGTTCCTGGTAGGTTATGCATATTATTTTAAAAATCATGGTCCAAGGTGGGACATGATAGAGATGTTCTTTAAATACCTATGGTAAAATTGCTTTGTGTAAAAGAGGAGGAGATGATGATGATGGTGATGATGATGGGAAAGATTTTTTTATTTTTAGAAACAGGATCTTGCTCTGTTGTCCAAGCTGGAGTACAGTGGCATAAACATAGCTCTCTGCAGTTTGAACTCCTGGGCTAGAATGATTCTCCCCACCTCAGTCTTCTGAGTAGCTGGGACTACAGGCATGTGCCACCATGCCTGGCTAATTTTTAAAATTTTTTATAGAGATGGGGTCTCACTATGTTGCCCAGGCTGATCTCAAACTCCTGGTCTCAAGCAATCCTCCTGCCTGTATCTCCCAAAGTGCTGGCATTACAGGCATGAGTGAAAGATTATTTTTTATTAGACAGACTTGGACTCTTAATATTTTAGTTAAATGAATCTTTATTATGCAAAAAAAACAGCTAAGCAGTTAAGTTCTAGTATAATGAAACTTGAAATGGTGACCTCATTCATGTTTGATTTCAAGATATGGTGCTATAGCTCTGGGGTCCCTGGAGAATGGTTTGGTTATAGCCAAGTGTTCTAAGAGAAAAGAACTTTGAGGATCCTGTGTCTGGACAGTTATTCTTTATTAAAGCAATATCAAAATGTTCAAAACTGGGTATTCTTTACTATGCTTTTAATTATTGACATTGTGTTCAGACTCCCATAATTTCTCACCTAGGTTATGCTCATAGCTTCCTGACTAGTGTGATTGCCTCAGGACTGTCCAGGGATGTTTCTGAAAATGGCCCTTCATGGCCTGGCTTTGGGACCCTTCACTGTTATGTGCTAGTCCCTCCCCTCTCACCCGTTGCTCTAACTTCACAGAACTGCCTGGAGTCCGCCAAGCACTGGTTCTCTGCACGCGGGTCCCACCCCCGTGCCGGGTTTGCACCTGTGCATTTATTTCCTGTTAGGAGAGCTTTTCCTTCTCTCTTCTCCCTGGCTTCTTCTGGACCTTCAAAGCTTGACCCAATAGTCACTTTCTACAGGAAAGTAGACCCAATCTCAGAAACCTCTTCTGACGTCCCTCTCTAAAGGAACATGGAATTATGGTTTATTGTTACAAGGATGTCTGTCCCACAGAGAGGACGTGTAGACAGCAGGCTCTAGAGTTCGGCAGCCTGCGTTTGAAGTTCAGCTCCTCTGCCTGCTAGATGAATCCTCAGGGCAGTTACTTAACCACTCCGTGCTGCGGTTTCCTCATCTATAAAACAAGGATGATAACAATACCTGTCTGCTAGGGATGTGAAGAGGATTAAACGTGCAAGATTCTTAAAACAATGCCTGACAAATACTCCATGCTATGCAGGCGTTAGATAGTACTATTAGTAGTAGTGGTGGTAGTAACAGATGTAAAATAATTTAAAGCAGTGCCTGGCACGTACTATAGTAACTGCTAATAATTGTGAGTGGTTATTATTAGCTCCACAGAGCAAGGTTGGATCAGGAGCCTTGCAGTGAAGGGTAAGGACTCAGAACGCAGAGGGTGGAGGGTCATTAGGAGTGCCACTAGGAGGTTGAGTGGTGACTTCTAATGTGAAGTAAGGGAATTATTCCCTGCATTCCTGGCTCAGTGGCTGGAATCTCCGCTAGGGATACTTATTGCGGCTTTGCTATTGCCCTGGAGATGCTTCTTGGCAGGCAGCAGCGTTTGAGATCTGTATAAGATGGCAGCAACGAATGTGGTTCACGGCTGACTGGTTGGCCTTGGCAATGACTGAGAAAGTCAATATTTAAAAAGTAATTTTTTTTCCCTCTGGCAAGAAGTGATGTCAGTGTTGGAAGGAGGGGGGCGTGAAAGGCTGGATGGAACCCGTTCTTTGTGGTACTCAAGATGTTCTCAATGTAGAATTGCTCGACGAATTAAACCCCGGGACTGTCTGTTTTCCGTTTTGCTCCAGAGCTTCTTAGCAGCTCTGGAACTTGGGATGTCTGAGCACATGGCCTTGGAAGATGGGAAAAACTCAGCCTTGCCATGGAGTGTCTTGTGCCTCTTCATAGGTGAGGTTGTTTTTGTTTTGTTTTCTTGTAACTGCTTTCATTCTTTCTCTTGAACTAAAAAAGGCTGGTGATAAATGTCATTTCTGCACGTGTGTGGGTGTGTGTTCCTTCCTTGGAAGGAGAGATACAGATGTATAGAGCAAAGCACATGAACTATGTTTAATTTCATTAAAGGTTAGGGGTTTTAGTTTAGTTTATTACCAGCTGATATTGAGAGAGCTGTGCTGAGCCAGCAATGTCCATACGTGTTTCGAGCAAGGGTATTTCTTTGCATTTGGTTTGCTGATTAGTTCTTAAATGCGTGTATTCAAAAGAGAGAGCAGAAAGCCAAGAGCGGAAAACACAAAAGCCGGTTGCCAATTACGACAGATCCCGACGCGTGGTGGAGAGAAGACAAGCAGCACTGTTGGTGTACACAGGCCTTCGACAAGATCGGCCACGTACTTACCATTAATTGTGGGGTGGGCTATTGAGCTGGGAGCCAAGGGTCTAGGAGGACACCCACCTCTTTGCAGATAAGCCTCTGTGTGGCCAGAAGTGTTTTTCCTGAGAGTTATCACAGAGGGATTTTCAAAACGCAAAGCATAGCCTCACATTTTGAAGTAAACCAAATACTATTAATAATACAGCTCTCTAATCGCTTCTGGCTAAGATCATCAGACTAAACAAAACAATGAATTATCAGACTCCTTGGGAGACATGTCAGCTTAAAAACTTTACTGCAGAGGCTGGGAGTACACCTGGGCAGGAAACATTTCACCTTTGAGCTATTGAAAACAAGGCCAAACCGAGAGCAGGGAGTAGACGGCAAAACAGATGGGAAAATAATCTGATATTCTGACCCAGCGTCCGTCTACACAGGGCTTCTAATCGCCAGAGAAGCCCTGCCTCTGCTTTATTGCATGTGAGAATTATCATTTTAGTGCTCGCTGCTTTGTTATACAGTCCGCTATTCTTGTCATTCAGCCACTTTCCTAGAGCGCTTCTTATGTGCAGGACGTCAGTTACCGTGAGCGTGCGAGAGAAGGCCATGCGCACAGCATGTGTGTGTTGTACAGGTGACCCCTTTGTGATATAGCCCGATGTTTCTTTTTAAATATTGTTTCTTAATTGAGATAGACTTGGGAGGGGTAATAAACTTCTTACTTGTTACATTTTAATCTAGTCGTGAAATATTAGAAGATGCATCAAAAGGTTTATGTGGATAGCGCTCTGGGAGGCCGAGGCAGGAGGATCACTTGAGTTCAGGAGTTTGAGACCAGACTGAGCAAGAGCAAGACCTCATCTCTACTAAAAATAGAAAAATTAGTCAGGTGTCTTGACCCGTGCCTGTAGTCCCAGCTACTCAGCAGGCTGAGGCAGGAGGATCGCTCGAGCCCAGCAGTTTGAGGTTGCAGTGAGTGAGCTATGATGATGCTCTTGCACTCTACTCAGGGCAACAGAGTGAGACTCTGTCTCCAAAAAAAAAAAAAAAAAGTTCATGTGAAAGCAAAAATATTTTCAAATCTCTATCCATTGATTGCTATTAAGAAGGAATGACTCAGGTCACCATCACCTAATCTGAAGCTCGGGAATATATTTTAGAAATGGACCACTTGAAACAGCATCATCACCCCACATTAAATGAAGCTATTATATTCTGCATACTCAAGCTTGGTTTTCCATCTTCCTCAGAATCTTGTAGCAGACAGAGATCTGAGCTGATGGAGAACTAAGTCATGTTAAAATAGTATCACCTAATGCTGAAAACTTGAGCCATCTGGGATTGTGTCTTCTCCATAAGGTAGTGAACTCGGTTATCTTGAATGATCAGGGAAGGGGGTTCTTACCATTTTGATACCCAAATGTATTCCCAACTCATAAAGTGTAATGAGATTGCAACAAGATACACTGTAGGAAATTCTGTTTAGCATCAGGCACATCAGAATTTTCTAGGGTATGAAGCTGTCATTATGGACATTAATTCTGGTAAATTTGGAAATGTTATAGGCTAGAGTTTTCTACTATTATAGTGTGAGATAAACCAGCTTTTACTATTATAGAATAGAAATTCTCCTATTGGCCATACGTATGATGGCATGGATAAAATAATAAGAGTGATAGTCCCAGGGTTGTTGCAACTTCTGTTTTATGTGAAACTATGGCATGTCCCCATTGTGTGCTGGCTCCTGTGTCTTGAAATGGCATTCAGCTCTTAATAACGGCAGTTTACATTGTTGAACACTTGCTGTGTGAGGCACCATTACGAATTTTAAGCATTATCTCGTGGATCTTCTTAATAGCCTTAAGAGGCAGATATCACTATCATCTCCACTTTATGGAGGAGAAGCTGAGGGTCAGAAAGGTTAGTAGACGGTAAGCGCAGAATTGATTTTAAACCCAAGTCCGTCTGAGTCCAAAGTGACAGTTTTTGGTTTGAATACAGAACATATATGCTAGGAGTCCTATGTAAGTCCCCAGATGTACTAACATTTCCAGGGAATTCCATGGTCAGTCTCAGTAGATGTGTTATTGACTGATGGCTCTTCTCACAGACCAGCTGTTTACCTTCAAAGACCAGAAGAGTATGCCCCAGGCTCCCTTCGGTGCCCTTACTCTGTGTCTGTTCCTTTCCCATACTCACGAGTATTTTGGCATCTCCTGCTTCAGCCTCTAGGGACAGTCTTGAGCAGAGGAGAGGTGCATGGATTCCTAGATCAATTTAGGATCAGCCAACACTAGCCTAGCCTGCCAGGATTAACGTCACATCCAAGGTCTCTCCTTGTCCGACAGTTTTGATACATTAGTACCTGCTCTATGATGGGGCCCTGTCACCTGCTGAGGGACGCTCCTTACTCTATCACTAAGTGGTCCTGCCCTAAGCTCCACGTTGGCGTGTTCTGCCTGCTGTCTGGGCACATCCGTTCTTCCTCTCTGTCACTAACGCTTACCAAGACTTCCCTCTCTGGTCTATAATCATCCTTTCATTCTAGTTTCTGCCCTTCTGATGGCACTGATTCCCATGGCATGTCTCTTATTCCCTAGCACCTGCCCATGGGCACTGCCAGCTTTTGACCTCAGTATTTTTAACCTCCACTCTCTCTCTGTGTAGCTTACCCTTCTGTGCTCAGCCACGCTATTAAACAAAGGGAGTTATGGGTAACACATGCATGATAGCAATGATTCACCACTTGGCTATGTCCATGACCAAGCTCAGTGTCTGGCATTTAGTGCGCACTCATTAAATCGTTGCTGAATGGCTGAAATATGGCATCCATTGTTTACTTAGCACTGTGCTAGAGTATTATGTAAACTGTCTCTCCTTACCTCTTTCTTAATCGAAGTGTAGTCTATATACACTGAAATGCACAGGTCTAAAGAGAACAATCTGAGGAATTTTGACACCAACACTCTAATCATGATATGGAAAATTTCTACCACCCCTGAAAGTTCCCTTGTATCCTTCTGAGTCAACCCCTGAACTCTTCCCAGAAGCCACCACAGTTCTGATTTCTTTAGGCACAGTTTCATTTTGCCTATTACTGAACTTTATGAAAATGGAACCACACAGAATGCTCTTTCATATATGGTTTCTTTCATTAAACATAATGTTTGTTAAATTTTTAATTTAATTAAAAATTAAATTTTTAATTTAATTAAAAATTAAATTTTTAATTCTGAAATTAAAGGGCCAAACCTCAGCCCTTGCATAGCCTGAGGTTTGGCATCCCACCAAAACTGCAGGTTAAAAAGGTCTGAAAGCTTTCTTCTTCCTTTTTATGCAAGCGTACCAAAACCCAAGGAATTTTCCTGGTGGTCGATTCTCCCGTGAGGTTGTATTCCCCAGCGAGGTAGCCACTGTCGGCCATGCAGAGGGTCTGGAGCTTGTGCACGAGTGGTAGGTCTTAGTGGCTGGGTGCTCTGTCTGTCGTTAGAAGGAGGAAGAGCCCTTGGCCTGTGTGAATCAATCCTGTTGCAATGGCGTCGATCCTGTATCCACGTCTGCTCCGCGGACAACCTTTGCTAAATGTATTCTCATTGGGCCTCAGTTTGTGTGAGAGGCAAGAGGAGTAACAGACATGATTGCTGTCCTTGAGGAATTTGCAGTTAGTGTGGGGAGTGGATGACGAAGGAGACAGATGTACAGAAATGCAAGTAGTAGAAGAAACATAGACACACGTAGACAGGCCAACAGTAGGTGTGTACCTGACGGGATTCCTGGTGTGAATAAGGTTAGAATCTGTGTGTGTGTGTGTGTGTGTGTGTGTGTGTGTGTGTTTTTCCCAGGACAGTAGAGGTTACAGTGGGTCTGTTAGTCCATGAAGTTTTCATAGAGGGAGAAAAAGGGAACTGTGATTATCTAAGAGGTTTTAGAGCACGGATTCTGGTGAGTGGTTGCTTAAGTTCAAGTCCCAGCCCTGCTACTTACTAGCTACGTAATTCGGGAAAGTTACTTGATCTCTCCAAGCCTCAGTTTTCTCATGTAAGACACAGAGATTCTGGTATTCACCTCATAGAACTGTTGTGAGAGTTAGACCAGGAGACGTATGTGAAGCTCTTAGCACATGCCTGGCTTGTAACACACGTTCAGTAAATGTTACAACAGCTCCTCCTCCTCTATCTTGTTAAACGCGATGATTTGATGACTTGTGTGTCATGGAGTAGTAAGTGGATGTTATCATCCCTATTTTATTATTGACAGAGCTGAGGGCTAGGGAGGTAAGTCACTTGCCCAATGTCACAAAGTAATATATGGCAAACGTAGGAATCCAAGTTAGGTCTGTGAATTTCTAAGCCCAATCTTTTCCTATTGTGACACTTGACTTCCCAGGAGGCTTCTTGAGCTGTCCTTTTTCTTTTTTAATTTCAAAATATTATGGGGGCACAAATGTTTTTGTTACATAGATACCATTTATAATGCTTACGTCAGGGCTTTTAGTATGCACATCACCCAAATAGTGCTCATTGTGCCTGACAGGTGAGTTTTTACCCCTCTCCCTTCATCTCCTCTTCCTGCTTCGTAATTTCCTATGACCTGTTTTAAAGGAGTTGTCAGACGTGATATGACAAAGGAATAACAATGGCAGTAGCACTTGTCATTGAGCTTGCCCAATGGCAGATGTTGGGCCAGACCCTTTCCATAAATCCTCTCTGACGCTGACCGGGAGTCTACCACGTGGGTGTCATGAATCCCATTTTGTGGAAGAGGAAACTGTGACTCAGGTAGGGTAGGGAAGTCTCCTAGTGTCATCTAGCTGACGGGGGGGGCGGTGCAGAGCCAGAAATTTGGTGTGAGAGGAAATGGTGTTGGTCTTACGACGAATTAGGATAGACAGCAGAGATGAAAAACTCAGCGGTGGGCCTATTCCAGAATTCAAGGAGAAGTGGTGAGGATGCACACAATGGAATGAGGCAACCTGTCTACTCATTTCAAAGCCCCCCTCTTTAAAATTTTTTTTTTTTTACAGATTTGTCATAATAGTCAGCAGGCACAAATTCCAATTCTGCCACTCACTGTGTAGGCTTCTGCAAATTATTAATAATTAACTTCTCAAAGTTCCCTTACTGGTTAAAACATGCGGACAAAAAAATGGCCTGTTCCATAGCGTTATGGTACTTAAATTAACGACTGTATGCAACATATATGTCCTCACGCATAACATCAGGAGGTCCCCCATAGACAACAGCAGTGATGGTTGTACTGATCATTCTCATCTTGGAAAGCCCAGCAGAAAGAGAGCAAGTTGGGATGGATTAATGATTCTCAAAAGGGGAACTGTAACTACTGTTAGTCATCGGGAAACATTGGAGAGGAGGAATATTTTAAGAGGGTTCAGATTGGGCAAAGGTGGGAAGAAGATCATGGGTTTCATTTTGGATGCAGAAGAGGGTTAGAAGTAATAGTCGGGAAAACTCACTTGCATACATGTAGTGATTAAAACCATGTGAATGGATGGATTCTCTGCAAGGGTAAGTTTAAAGAAAGTGAGATAGAATGAACAGGGCTGAGTGGTATTTGGCTAGCAGTAAGTAGTAGAGAATGTGTATTTGTGTGTGTGTATGTGTGTTTATGTATGTGGGCAAGGTCGGGGCTTATGTTTCTTATAATAAATGCTGCGGAGCAAGCACTGGCACTTCAGATCAAGGACATTTCTCCCTTTCTAATAGCTTTAAATAATTGCTGCAGAACAGAAGAATAAAGTAAGATAAATTTTGCATTTAGCATATGTGGAAATATTATGAATAGTTGCGGACTCAATTTGCTTTGATGCCCTTTGACAATCTGATAATTTTTGCAAAGACATACTTAAAATGCTGTTTCATGCAAAGTTCAGATTTTTTCCCCTTCTTTAAAAAATACACGACATCATTAATTTGCAGGCCTGTATATTAATTTTGCTGAGAGCACCGTTTATTTCTCTTTCCTTCCACTTTGTTTAAAGTCAGTTGTTGACAACTCTCAGGCGTGTCAAACTCTCATCGCTAATAATTGCTTAAGGACCCCTAACTTCTACAAATGTTGGTTCCGGCTGCAAACCCCATGCTAGCCCTGGAAGAAAAAAAAAAAAGAGAGAGAGAAGGGGGAAGAAAGAACTTCTTCTGATGAATTTTTGATTTTCCTTCTTAACAAAGAAATGTCTGAGATTCAAAGCAATAGCTTAAAGTGATATTATAAAATAGAATATGGAGTGCACTGTTCCGAATGACTCTTTGCTTTTAATGTGGGGCTGAAAAATTGTCAGTGCCTTTTTTTTTGATTAGATGGGATTTTTTTTTTTGTTCTTGATCTAAGAATCGGGGAGAAAAACATGCTACTTGCATTTGAATATGGCATGAGAGATGTAATGTGTTGGAGATAAAGTAATAGCAGCAACGCCTTAAGGCAGCACCTGTATCTCCGGGTCAATGCCATCTCTCTTTAGATCGCTGCTGCGCCACTCTTTCTGCGGCTGCTTTATTAGGCCTAATTAGGCGGGCTGTCACTTTTATTGGTGATGGGAAAGGAAGATAAGTAGATCACTTGTGTCATCTATCTCTACCCGGACGTGTCTAAAAAGTCTAAAGTAATTGCTGTAGGCCACAAATATATACCACAAGAGGGAGAGGGAGCTGGGGGGGGGGGGGTGGAACAACAAAAAAACAACAAAACACCCAGAACTGTAATAAAAAAAAAAGAAGAAATAAAAAACCCTAGAAATGCTTTACCTTTGACGCTGCTGTGTGTAATTTCAAACCCACAGAGAAAAGTGTGCGAAACATCCTAGAAGCCCTTTTGTTCAGAGGGAGAAGGTGGTCTCGTGGATTTTGTGATAGCTGAATAAAGTGGGTAAGGGGAAATGCTTCCTACTTAGGGGTCTGGCGGTAGGTGCTCAAGAAAAAGTTGGTCCAAGTTGTAACAAGAACTCCACATATGATACTGCTGAGCGGTCAAGAGTCACATTAATTAAAGAAAATCCCAGAGCTGCAATTTTTTCGTGTGTGTGTGTGTGTGTGTGTGTGTGTGTGTGTGTGTGTTGATTGCAATGGTGGAAAGGAGGGGATTTCTGAAAGTTTTTATAGTAGGGTTCTAAGGAGAACAAATATTTCCTCTCATTTGAAAAAAAGTCTGTAAAATTGGTACCAGTATCAATAAATAGCTCAGAGGACATTGGCAACGTTGTCTTCAGCCACGGTCAACTGCCCGAGGCTGTTGGAAAACAGATTTTCTCTTCTCTAAAGGTCTCCTTACCTAAGCGAGTACTGCTGATAACCAAATAGCAAACCCAGTTCTTACCAAATATTAGCCTGATGTTCTCTCACTAATCTGCTAGGTGTCTGGCCCTTGATTATGCACTCTTTTTTTTTTATTTCAGGATATTATGGGGGTACAGATGCTTAGGTTACGTATGCTGCACTTGCCCCACTCCCCCAAGTCTGAGTTTCAAGTGCGTCCATCCCTTGAATGGTGCGCATCGCACTCTTTGTGGATGCATATACCCATCCCCTCCTCCCCCCTCCCCCTCCCCCTTCCCCTTGCCCAACATCCAATAAATGTTATTCTTATATGTGCACTTATGTGTTGACCAGTTAATACCAATTTGATGGTGAGTACACGTGGTACTTGTTTTTCCATTCTTGGGGATACTTCACTTAGTAGAATGTGTTCCTCCTCTATCCAGGAGTATACAAGAGGTGCTATATCACCATTGTTTCTTAAAGCTGAATAGTACTCCATGGTATACATATACCACAGTTTATTAATCCACTCATGTATTGATGGACACTTGGGTTGTTTCCACATCTTTGCAATTGCGAATTGTGCTGCTATAAACATTTCTTATACAATATCATTTGCTCTTTTGGGTAGATGCCAAGTAATGGGATTGCTGGATCGAATGGTACTTCTACTTGTATCTCTTTAAGGTATCTCCATATTGCTTTCCACAGAGGTTGCAATAGTTTGCAGTCCCACCAACGGTGCATGAGTGTTCCTATCTCTCTGCATCCATGCCAACATTTATTGTTTTGGGACTTTTTGATAAAGGCCAGTCTCACTGGAGATAAGTGATATCTCATTGTGGTTTTAATTTGCATTTCCCTGATGATTAGAGATGTTGAGTATTTTTTCATATGTTTTTTGGCCATTATTCTGTCTTCTTTTGAAAAGTTTCTGTTCATGTTCTTTGCCCACTTTTTGATAGGGTCGTTTGATTTTTTCTTGTTGATTTTCCTGAGTTCTAAGTAGATTCTGGTTATCAGCCCTTTATTGGATTCGTAACATGCAAAAATTTTCTCCCATTCTGTAGGTTGTCTGTTTGCTCTTGTGACATTATCTTTGGCTGTGCAGAAGCTTTTCAATTTGATCAAGTCCCATTTATTTATTTTGGTTGTTGCTGTGATTGCCTTTGTGGTCTTCTTCATAAATTCTTTGTCTAGGCCAATGTCTAGAAGAATATTTCCAACATCTTCCTCTCGAATTCTAATAGTTTCACTCCTTAGATTTAAATCTGTTACCCAGCGTGAGTTCATTTTTGTGAGAGGTGAAAGGTGAGGATCCTGGTTCAGTCTTCTACATGTGGCTATCCAGTTTTCCCAGCACCATTTATTGAATAAGGATTCTTTTCCCCACTGTATGTTTTTCTCTGCTTTGTCAAAGATTAGATGGCTATATGAGGATGATTTTATATCTGGGTTCTCAGTTCTGTTCCACTGGTCAATGGCTCTATTTTTGTGTCAGTACCAAGCTGTTTTGATTACTACAGCCTTATAATAAAGTTTGAAGTCTGGTAAGTTTATACCTCCCATTTTGTTTTTATTACCTAGAATTGTTTTTGCTATGCGAGGTCTTCTCTGGTTCCATACGAAGCGTAAAATCAATTTTTCTACATCTGTGAAGAATGATGTTGGTATTTTAATAGGGATTGCATTGAATCTGTAGATCACTTTGGGCAGTATAGACATCTTAACGATATTGATTCTGCCGACCCACGAGCATGGTATGGTTTTCCACCTGTTTACGTCCTCTGCTATTTCCTTCCTCAATGTTTCATAGTTCCCCCTGTAGAGGTCTTTTACCTTCTTAGTTAAATATATTCCTAGATACTTTATTTTCTTTGTTGCTCTTGTGAAAGGAATTGAGTCTTTGATTTGGTTCTCGGTATGGCTGCTGTTGGCGTACATGAAAGCCTCTGATTTGTCTGTATTGATTTTGTATCCTGAGACTTTACTGAATTCATTTATCAATTCCAGGAGCCTCTTGGTTGAATCCATGAGGTTTTCTAGATATAATATCATGTCATCGGCAAATAGTGAGAGTTTGATCTCTTCTGTTCCCATTCTTATGCCTTTAATCCCACTGTCTTGCCTGATTGCTGTGGCCAGGACTTCCAGCACTATGTTGAATAGAAGTGGAGATAGTGGGCAACCTTGTCTGGTTCCAGTTCTAAGTGGGAATGCTTTCAATTTTTCCCCATTCAGTAT
>CAUYSK010032905.1:0-33752 GCA_963575035.1 Avahi laniger | reverse complement strand
AAGCTTTTAAAGGACTAATTCAGCACTGATGAAAGTAAAAGAAGCAGTTAAACTTTGAGAATTTTATATGTAAAAACATATTAACCATTATGGACTTGTGTTACCAAAGTGATCAGACTTCCTTTTTTTTTTTTTTTTTTTTTTTTGAGACAAAGTCTCACTGTGTTGCCCAGGCTAGAGTGCCGTGGCGTCATCCTAGCTCACAGCAACCTCAGACTCCTGGGCTCAAGCAATCCTACTGCCTCAGCCCCCCGAGTAGCTGAGACTAAAGGCATGTGCCACCATGCCCGGCTAATTTTTTCTATGTATTTTTAGTTGTCCAGCTAATTTCTTTCTGTCTTTAGTAGAGATGGGGTCTTGCTCTTGCTCAGGCTGGTCTTGAACTCCTGAGCTGAAAGGATCCTCCTGCCTCGGCCTCCCAGAGTGCTAGGATTACAGGCGTGAGCCACCACGCCCAGCCTGATCAGACTTCTTTAAATGTGATGTAGTGTAGAAGTCAAGCCCACATTATGTCCTAGTTTAAACACAACAGACTGGCAACTTTCCTGTAATTATATGCTTAATATTTTCTTAATACATGGCACATTTAACAAAATATGTGATCATTAAAAGAGTTTTTAAAATGAATAGAAGAATGAAATGTCTAGATGCTTACATTTTCTTTACACTTTGGGAAAAGTATAAGTATGCAAAGTGATCGAGTCAAAAGAACATTTAAATTGTCTAAAGAGCTGTCAATTTACTAAGTGGTTGCTTCCTTCAGACAATAATAAATGGTTCAGAAGTGTTTGCTAAAATATAAGGCGCAAGTATTTACTCTGGGTTCTGATTAGGACTTCGGCAGCACAGATCAGCAGCACACTCATGGTATCCTATTTTAACACAGTATTTCCTTTTCTCACTTTGATGTCAGAGTGATGTACCTGCCGTGATATAGCAGAGATTCGATGGAATATAGTTTGTACGTTTGAGTTTTCTTAGAAGCCCAAGGCGCCTTATTTATACAACTAGAATCAAGGTAATCGGTGACATCCTGAGTGAAGTCAGAAACTCAAGTTGCTATGCTGAATAAAGTTGTTCTTAACATAGCATCAGCATTCTTTTGTCTCATTTTTCTTAGTGTTTGAAAAAAAATTCTTAGCTTGACCGTCCACAAGATAAGATATGTCAAGTCAAAACTAGGCTTGGCAAGCAGACTTTTGGAATGATGGCATCTTCACCTTGACAGGTTATTTTTTTTTATTACAACATAGAATCTGCACTGCTCAAGAACATATTCTCAAAATGTCTTTTAAAACCTATATTTCCTAACTTAAATAAAACTGGAAACAAAGGAATCAAAATATGAAGAGAATGGGGGAGATGTCAAATATCTAGTGTGCTTGCTGAAGCCTCTACCCTGAAAAACCTCTGTTAAGTACTATAATTTGAGATATCGACAACGGGCATTCTTTAGCCTTCTTTAACAAACCTCTCGAGTTAAATCTTTGTTCTTTCTGTACATCAAGCTGAACTTTTTATTGCTTTCAAATTCATTTCAGCTACATTTCAGGCTGGACAAACATTTCGTGTGAGTTGTCCTATATAAAAAAGTTTTCTCAAAACACTCTTTGTGTAAAAGCACAAGTGTAAAGTCACCCTGAAAAGGACCAGAAGAAGAAAATCAGCACCCAACCGAAGTGCCTCATTGTTAAGTCAGTCCTACAGAAGCCAAATTAATTGTAGAAGCAGAAAATGTACGCAGAGTAATCAAAATACAACATCAAATATATTAAAATTGCATAAAAAGGAACTGGAAGCTGGAATTCCCCCAAGGGCACCACTACAAATTTGTCCTCAAGACATTCCCGAGACAAAAAGAGACTCGAATACTTCTTACAAAACATTTTGTGGAGATTCTGCTTGCCGTGCATATTCTATATATTTTCAGAAATTGTGTGTATAAATAGCATGTCAAAAGAGGGCACTATTTAGGGAAAATAATAGGCATTAATTAAAATACGGACAATAGGGAATGAAGGTTCTTCGGTTTCTAAAATTAGAGGAAGATGATTCAATAATAAATAGCTCTGCCATTATTAGTTTGCAGTCGCTTCTGTTAATTGTACCTTTTGTTACCTTCACCGTCTGTCTAAACAGTGTGTGCTTGAAAGCTCAATATTGTTTTCAAGCTAGTCCTTTATAAAAACTGTTCTGAAGCTTATCAGGCAAGGAAAAGGTAGGAGAAGGGAGAATCTAGTCTTTTGTAGAAAAGAGCTTAATAAATAGAATACAATAATAATTTTTGATATCTGCCCTACATTTGTCTTAGATAATTTTGTTCTCTTTGGAGGTCTCTGAAAATCTCTGGTTTCTGATCATTAGACAGTTTGTAAAGTCTTGTGTGAGGCACAAATTTTGACAAGTATAAAACTGATTTGCTCTGGTTCACAACATGTAAAAACCCATTATCATGGGTCATTTCAGCTCATCCCATGACACAGTATTGAGGAAGAGCCTCTTTCTTACTAGATTCATAGAGCTTATAAATACAATGAGATGGCAGAGTTTCTCAAAGTAATTAGTTTACTAATTTTGGAGTTAGAGGGAAATTACTGAAAATGAAAGTAACAGCACTAATGTGGAATATAAAAATGGGAATTGATATTTTTATAAATCACCAACCTATTATAGTATCACAATAGAGGCCATCCCTTGGGAAGGTGGCTATTCTTGCAGTCAGCAAGGCTGTCACTTACTGTGTGACCTTGGGTGAATTAATTATCTTCTCTGAGCTGAAACTTCCTGATCTATAAAATGATGATAACTAATACCTGGTTTTTCCATGATGTGTTTAGAGAATCAAAATCAGAGTGCAAAGTACAACTAGAAACAGTTTGCCGAACTCTTTTAGAGACTATACCAACATTAGATATTTAATGTGACCTTAGTTAAATCATGAAACCTTTTTGGATCCCAGTTTTCTCGTTTATAAAATGAGGAGGTTGAACTAGATGAACCCTGACAACTCTTCTCGTTAAAAAAGGAAATCATTTAAATAGAAGTCCATGAACATACATATTTTTTTCAAAGAAAGAAATTTTAAAATTAAATATGATTTTGGTTGTGTATTTTCAAATCAGTTAAAAATTCATAGTCCCAGTAGCAGAAACTAGACAACTGCAACTTTGTAACAGAAGAGAGGAAGAGAGGAAAAAAAGATGCACGAATGCAGTAGAGAAAAGACGAAGAGACTTGGAGAGGGAGAGACAAACTATAACAATTACTGTCAACTGTAAAATGGGGAAGGGGGGATTGCAAGGGGGGAAGTGGAGGAAATTGCCCCCCTGTTGACTTCTGCCAACACGGCCCCCTTCCATTTCATAGAACAAAGGTGAGCAGAGCGTGGCTGGTAATATTTAAGATATTACGAATTCATTTTGTAGACAAAATTTAGACTGGGAATGAGGACTCATCTGTCATCATCGCATCTTCTGTCAAATGCATGTTGCCCTTGGCAATGGGTCTGCTGTTACTAATTTCGTTTTTGTTTAGAAGCTTGCTTTTCCTCTTTGGTTCTCTGAGTTGCTGTGAATAAAAAAAAATAAAAATAAAAATAAAAATAAGTCACAAAAGAAAAATGTCTTTGATTGATTTCTGATGTTGGCTCTGACACCATTGTACTTAATGTCAGTGCCAACCTGATTGTTTGATGTTTGTTGCATAGGTGAGTGGGAGGAGGGCCCCCTCCTTTTTGTGTTGCTGCTATTGTTGTAAGACTGGAACTGGTTTTTAGTTAGACGGGGGAGGGTGGTGGGAAGGCAGTAGTCATCAGCCTGTGACAATTGGGAAGATCCAGTTTTATTTTCAGCCTTTCAATATGGTAATATTTTCTAATACTTGTCAGGTTGAGGTCACTGTCCTAATCAAATTTTCTTTAGCCCTGAAAAAAATTTTTAGATGCTCCTTCCAAGATATGGGGCACAATCTTTTAAAGAGGAATCTTAGAATATCCCACCCCTGCCTGGAATTCTTGTAGCTAGTTACCAAATGTACTGAGCAAGAGTCAAGTTGTTAAATGCTGGACACCGAGCTACCCTTTAATTATGTAGTCTTACAAATGACCTTTTAAAACAATCTTTTCGTATACATTTCACATTTTCTTGCTTTTGACTTTGAATTCTGTGTACGGCAAAATGTCTATCTCATTCTTCCATCTATCACTATTTTGCTGTAAAGACAGAGGAAGATCTATTTTAAATTATTCATAAGCTTTAGATAGAAACCTAAGCAAATTAAAATGTAGGCCAATATAGAGGAAAATGATAATGGCCATATAAGTATTTGTAGCTACTGTAGCTTCCATTGGGACAATCATAAAATTAATTTCGTACCTTGCACAGTAATTTCAACGGGAACGATTTCTCAGTTCGTGGTCAAACTTGTTTCCAACATTGATGGAGATGAGCACAAGAGAAAGTATTGAATTTTCTTTCTAATTAGCTTTTTCTTATGAAATAGCTTCTTAATAATTTCCTTTCGTGTCCAGTACATAAAGGTATCTATTCCTTTTAAACTGTATGTGAATTTAATTTATATGCCAATGATGTTTAATGCATTGTCTTGTCTGCATCTCATTACTGTCATTAATAAGCACTGGAGTACATCTAGTTACAAGGTTAATTGGGACAAATCCGGACTCCTTTCTACTGTAAATATGCTATATCTTAGCAGTACATTACTCATGGATGGGCGGTAAAAGTTACGGTATTTTACATTGTATTCCTCCTGTTGTCATCCTAATCAATATAAATACAATACAAAATGATTTTTCTGCATATATTGTCCAAACTTTGGTGAGGATCTTTTTGCCTTTTTTTTTTAATTACCATCCACACATTTTATGGCTGATTTAAATAAAATTACTATTCATCTGTTTGGTATGTTGTCACTGCCCCTCACCTCAGCTCATTTTAAACTGTTTAAAGGGATACAGATCACCAGCGAGAACTCTTTAAATTATAGTGAAATTCATAAGAATTTTCCATGAAAAGATTAAATGTTTCTACTTGCAATGTTTGATATTACCCATTTAAATTTCCATTGATTATAAAAGCTAACAAGCGTTATTGGATTTTTTTTCCCACTGACCCTGGAAATCCATGTTGGAATAAGCCATTGCTCAAGGGCTCTGCATTTGAGAATGACACTGTCTAGCCCTGGTAGGAACAGAAAAAACATCTGGCATAGACCCTACCACTTCCCCGCCAACTCCTATGACAGATATCACTGATCAGCTGAGACCACTTTTCTATTGAGTCTGGACTCAGCTTCAGAATCTTTTTCTATACACTGTTCCAAGTAGCCACCTGGAACAAAGCCATCAAATAGCTTGGCACAGGAGTAAAACCCAGAGTCCCTTCCTGAATAGAGAGATCTTACCTCTCGGAGTATTTCACCCCTTTGCCAATGTCAGTCATCACTGGGCTTGATCAGCCTACTGCCTAGAACCGTCATCGGTCAGGCGAGAATAATTCAAGACTCATTTAGCATTGATGTTGTTTATTAACGTAAGGAAGCCTAGGTAGAACAAAGTGTGAAGTCATTCTTCTATTGAAGTGTCCCTTACATAATCTTCCCCTAGGACAATGATCACATGAGGCTATCTTATCTAGCTTGCTCTATAAACTAGTACCTAGAATCCTTCTTTAATTCAGGGTTTTGGGAATATATATTCACCAGGACTTTTTGGTTCCAAGTGACAGATAACAAACTTGCATTGGATCAGTTACAAAAAGGAATTTATTTCCTCAGGAAATTTAAAATTCTAAGAATGATGCTGACTTCGAGCATGGCTGGATTTGGGACTTAACTAAGAGTATCATCTTTCCTCCTCTCTGTGTGCTTCTCTTCTTCTTCCTCTGAGTTAGCTTCCTTTTAAGGAAGACTTTTATTCCCATGTTGCAAAGACGAGTAACTCAGGTCTTCATGACCATAGAGATTTTGATCATTGAAGGTGGGAGATCTTCTTTCTCCCACAAAAGGATTCTGATCGGTTCTGCTTGGTCACATTCCCACTCCCAGATTACGTGCCACCTGGGTTGAAGCCAAACTGAGTCATATGTCCCCATCTTGCATTGCAAAAACTGAAAGGCAGGGGATCAATATTTCCCTCCTCCTACCTCATCCTGATGAGGTGGGGCCCAAGCTGAGAAGAAATAGAGGATTTTCTAGCAGAACAGGGAAAAGACACTGTGGGGGGCTTCTCCTCATTTTGTTGATCTAGGGTGCGTCATCCTTCATGTTTTTTGTCCCAGGACCTCAGCACTGGAGTGGCTCACATGATTGGATCAGAGATCTTACTACTAATTTCAAATATTTCTGTCTTTGTCTGATAATACTCATTAGTGCTGACTTCTAAAGGAGTCTTTGCTTTCTCTTTCAGAGGAAACAGAGAACAAACTCACATACAATGAAAGCAACTTTACCCCATAACTAACATAATGCCTATTCAAGCCCTATCAACCTGATATTGGAAAGCTTAATCTCGGACACCCCAGGTAAATAAAGTTTACACCTTAAACAAAGAATACACCTTTGTGCTTTCACCACCTAAGGTTTACTCTCTGTCAATTTTGAATTTCTCCTCCCTCCCTCCTCCCTAGGATGGCTAAATGCTTATGTATCATTTTGGAGTGTGGCGGGTGTCAGGGCACCTGCCCTCTGATCCAGCTGTCCTTCTTTTGCATCTGCTGAGATCCAGCCCTTCCTCTGAGTTCTTTGGTGTAAATATCTTACCATATTGGCATTTGTTGGGGCATTTGCACATCCCAATGGACCTGAAAATCCAACAGCTATCTCTCAGCCCACTACTCCGTCACCCTCAGGGGATGGGGAAATTTAGCTGCTCTTCCATCCACCTGTCCACCCTTCCCTTTGGGGGTTTTAACCCAGAAACAGGGCAGAGCACAAACCCCATTCTTGGAAACTCCCTCCCAATATATAACTCTCTCCCTTTCTTCCCAGCTGTTCCTTTCTAATCTGGGGATGAGGTGGTCGGCTAGTGTCCTGCTCTTCCAGAAAGTAATAGTTATGCCTTGTAGTGGATACCATGGTGTTCCTCCCTGATCCCCAATTCAGGGCCTGTGCACCCATCTCCCAGCCACTGGGAACATTGGCTGAAGATGGCCCACAGCTGTGTCTTTCTGCTGCCATGAACTGCCTCTCCCAAAGTTATGTTCCCAGCCTGTGATGGACCAATAAATGAATGCAAAGGCACCCATCCTCACCTCAGCCTGGGACCACTCTGCAGGGCCTCCCCATCTCCAGAACAGGCATGCTCAGCTTTTTCAGAACATGCTTTTGACATTCGCAATTATGATTTTGTATTATAATACATGATTGGTCTCTCATATGGCCCAGTTTTGACTTACACTGTAACTCATAATTATTCTTTTTTGAATATCAAAAAACTATGATGGATTTCAAAACCCAAGGGTTTCATTTTCTTTTCTTCGATCTGTTTAATTTTGCCATTGAGTCCAGAAGGTAATGCATGAGGGTAAGAAGCCTCACTTAAGAGCTCCAAAATTTATCCTCCTACATAGTCATTGTCCCCAAATTTTTCCCTTTCTGATTGATCAATCCTTTGGGTTAGCACTGTGATTAGATATTTCTATATTTGCCAATAAGGCACTGGTTGGAAGAAAAGTTTGAGCAAGTCAATTCCAGAGCATAAGTTATCTAGGAAATGAAAACAGATTCCTGAACATGTGAAAACCCAACCACAGTTATGTTCTCTGAAAAATGGTTTTATACATAAAACGAAGTCGTTGTATTGTCTTGGTTTATTGTCATATTTCTCATTGAATAAAGAGATGAACAATTTTCCTAAAACTCTTTGAGAGAGAAGCAGGAGACACCAAAGAGAGCCTGGCCCCTGTGTAAAGAGCCTCCCTGGTGAAAGATCCCTGGATTCTGTGGCCCATCGGCTGTGTCCCAGGTCACATAAGCTATCTCACTTGTAATAAACTGGTAATAGAACTATTACTTGTCTCACGTGTCCTCTTACATACCCGGTGGGTTTTGTTGTACTTTCACTTTGGTTCCATTGGTGTCATGGAACTCATTAAGCCCAAACCAGGAAAGCCACCACACATGTTGACATTTTTAAACTCACTCCAAAACCAAAGGAGTTCACTGCATGTTTTTAGGAGAAAGAAGCATTTGCTTCGAGAAATGTGCCGGTGTCTCATGATGCCATCATCTGATTGTGCTCTGACTAAAAGGGAGAGAGTGACTGTCTCTTAGCATGTATTTTCCAAGAATCGATGTGCAATGAGAACCACTATTTTCATGTATTATTGTTAACAGTATATACTGTGCAGTTGATTATAATATATAGTTGTTTTCATTGACAATCATAGTGATTATGAAAAACAGCGTCTCCCTAAAGACTATTTGCACATCTCTGCTTTAGTAATACTACAGTCAAATTGCTTGTACTTTTTATGCTTTAAAAATTATTATAAAACTATTAGATGAATAAAAATTAGATTTGTGCTATGTAAAAAAAATTATCAGGACACAAGATTTTGCCTTTACCTACAAGGAGACTCATAGGATTATTAACTCTTCTTGCTTACATTTAGGACAGCTAAAGATGGTCTAGTTCCAGAAATAAAGTACAGGAGAAGATTGTGGGAACTGGGGTAGAGAATGTTGGTTTATTTTCCTCATTGAAGAAAGGTATTAACAAGTATTAACAAAATACTTGAGCTGGAAATAGGCAGGACTAAGTATATGGTATATACCAGTGATGGAGAAGCTAGAGCAAGGATCCTAAATCCAAAAGCCCAGAGTGGCCTAGAGTGATTCTGCAGATAACTTAAAGGCATGAACAGGACCAGATGTAAGGTAACAGTTTCGTTTTATTTTATTTTATTTGTCAGTTTATTCCTGTTTGAATTATAAAAAAGTTAAAATATTTAGATAAATAATAATTACAACTCTCATTTATGTCTAAAAGGCCCCAGGTTTTAAAACGCATACATATTTATCTCATTTAATTCTTTTGATCTCCCCTCCACCAAACAAAGAAATCTCTTACAAGGAAATGGGCAAAATAACTCGCTCAGTTTCAGTTAGGAAAGTCATTTTTTAGTGTAAGTATCTTTTTTTATGCCAGCTATACTAGCTGACTCTAGGCATAAGGAAAAACAATAAAAGGCGAAATGCTGCATGTGCTAAAATTAAAAAGAAATGTATTCATCTGAGAAAAAGCTTTAGACCTGGAAATACATCTTCATGAGTAACTTATACATAGGCTATAATTATTTGGTAATTAATGCTCCCAAATTAATCCCTTTCCTAAAGAACCTCTAGTGGTTCTTATGCTCCAGTTGACATAGAAAAGCTAGATCTTAGGAGGATTTCCCTCTAAATTCAGAGAATGTTCATCCATGCAAGTTTCCAAGGGCTCACAAATAAAATCTAATCAGGTCTAAAAGCAATCAGGTCCAGCCAATCAGAAATCAAGCTGTGGGGTAGAAAATCAGAATTTAAATAAAAGTTGCAATTAGAACCCACAGAACTGGCATGACACTCGTTTAAGTTCTTAGCGCTCAGAGACAGTATGAAAATTACCTCCACAGTAGGAATAAGAAGGGCTGGTGAAGATTTTTGCCTCCTGATAGAATATTGAAAATTATCTTCATCAGTGGGTTAATTGGCTTAATTTTCCTTCAGATGGTAACTTTCAAATGCTTGGTCTTAATTAGCATGGGTAAATGAGAAATGTAGGTGATTCACACTTTTCAGTTTTCTTGTTCTCTGGAGATTTCCATTCCTTTCCCTTAAGATATTTGAAATGGCTGAGGGCTACGTTGATTAAAATAAATTATGCTGGTATTTCACACCAATAAAAATGTATATGGAATTAACTCCCGCCTGGTCCATTAAAAAAAGGCAACCCACAAATATCACAAAGGAGAAAGTAATTGTGAGCCACTTAAGAAGAATATTGTATTTATGCTAAAAATTGTAAAACTGTAATTTTTCAATATTGTGTTAGATGAAGTATGATGTTCAACTGAGAAAGGCAAAAAAATAAGAGGCACTCTGTATATTTAATAAAGTGTCTATGTGGGAAAACTAATATGAAAACAGATAACAGCATAAAATGAAAAATATATTGTTTGTTATTCTTAGGTTATTTTCTTCTAGTTTGTTTTACCCTTTAACACCCCCGCCCCAACCACCTTTACCTCTGACAAAGAGTTGCAGTCAGCACCAAATATTATGTTTTCAGAATCCAAGAAGAGTTTTTATTTATCTTTCTCAACTATCATACATTATGTAATTTCTTTTCTTTTTCATATTAATCGATATTTTATTCTAAGCAACATATAATTTATGACTCTCCAATATAGAAAAATCTTTCAGATTTTGGAATTTGAACTAGAAAAACACTAAAATACATTGTGAGTTATTTGGCACAAATTTATGGTGTAATACTATCTGATTTCAAAAATTTAAACAGTATCCACCTTGTACTGTCCACCTTATATAAAAATTTTTGTAAATTATCTAACTTAAGACTTTCTCATTTCATATCTGTTAGATTTGCCTAAAAAACTCTAATGAAGTGATAGTAAGGGCAAAGTTTTATTGAAGAAAGTTTAAAACAAAAACAATTTTTGAAATTTAATTAATATAGAATGTATTTTTTTCCTCTGGTAGCACCTATATATTAATAGATAAGCAAATAATTAAAATACAAAATTGAATCTCATTTCTAAAATTATACATAAAAGCAAGTAACTGCAATGACATTTTTACGCACCTGGAGTCAAAATAGAGTGAGATCATCTAATACGGTTATCCTGTTAGCACTCAGATTTTAACATACATTTAGTTAAGCCACATTTTTAATTAAACTTTAACAAAATTCATATTTTATATATTTATTAAAAAATTCACAAATTCATAATGGCGTAAAAATTTTAGGGGTATGAGAAGGATATCTCATTATATGAAAAAACAAGTAACTAAAATTAAGTTTATTTAAATAGATATGTATATATAAAACAAGAGGAGAAAGACTGAGAAACAGAAAGATAGACATAAGTTGTATGAAAGAGGGAGAGAAGGAAAGAAACTTTGTGCTGTTCTTTGTGCTTTTCTATATTTTTTAAATTGTCTAGAACAAATGTGTTTCTTTTTTAATCAGATAAAATGTTGTAGGAATGGTCCCTTTCTTTGTCTGTCTTTGGAGAAATAAGATCAGGATAGTTTTATTACCTATAAGAATTTTGATTCTAGAAACACCGTTGCAACCTTCCAGGTAGGTACAAGCACTCAAGCATGGAGATCACATTTTACCCTTCTCTCTAATGGCATCTCCGTTTCCAGATTGCTCCCCAAATAAAAACAAGCACTGAACTTCCAATCAGTGATGATAATTTAATTTCCCTCTCAGCTGTAAGTACCAGAAAACAGTCAGGCAATCAGTGAGAAAAACGTGTTCTCCTGGTTTATTTTTACATTAAGTAATTAACATTTTCCTCTCTAACTAACATGAAGTCTAAAAAGTATAGGCTCAGCTGACCTAATTGCGTAGGACTTCTTAGAAACAGAACTCCGTGTGTGTTTGGTGGTTGGGGAGGATGGAACGGAAAAGTGAGGTCTTTAAATACCCGAAAATGACCGAAATTTCGTAAGGGTTCTACACAATGCAGAAACTTTAGCACTGATTTGTTTCAAGAAAAAATTGTCAATCACTTGGAAATGGGCAAAAGAGATTACTTGATGTCTTTTCAGTGGAGAGCAGGGCATTGTTTAGCAGACCTTCTTGATCTGAGATTATCAGATTCTATGGGGACATGCACTTGGAAAGTCTATTATCTAGGTGATTTCATAACTCGCTAGGGGTAGAAGTTAAGTTGCAATGATTTTTGTTCATAATGACACAAATGAATTTTGCCTAGTAGAGATATTAATATAATTGATTTTCATTCTGCAGAAAGATGACCCCAAATAGTGTCAACATTCCTAATCGTATATACGTGTGTGTGTGAGAGTATGTGTGTGCGTTTGTGTTTCTATTACTGAAAATCTCATTTAAATCAGTTTTAATGTTTTACTGGTTCTCTCATTAATTGAGTATATACTTCCTAACACAAGTTAATTATTTCACATTTGTATAGTCATGTGTTTAATTTCTTGAAAAATTATATCTTAATGCCTGAAATATATCAGGATTATAACATACAGACCAGTGCAAAAGTGGCCCACAGAACTCTGGTGTACTGTAGAGGTAATTAAGGAATCTTGAAAATGTTTGATTTTGATTTCATTTTAAACACATTTTTATTTATTCAAATAATATTGAAAAACAAACGGACTAAAATATGTTAAAGACCAAATTTTTCACATTGGATATCACTGACACATTAACTGTGGTTTCCATTGAATGACTTAATAACATGTAAAGATTATGGATTTGAGCTCATAAAATATATCTATTCCAATAAAATATTGCTTTTATTTGCATACTGGAGTTACACAGATCATTAAGAATATAAAAGATTCTACTTAAAAAAAAACATGTTCTAGATGATGCCCATCTTTAATCATTGCAGAATGTAAGTAGAGTAGGGTTTATTAATTTTGGTACTATTGACATTTTATCTGGATAACTCTTTGTTGTGGGAAGGCTGTCCTGTATATTGTAGGATGTTTAGCAGCATCTCTGGCCTTTAGCCGCCATAGACCAGTAGCACCCCCTCTCTAGTTGTGACAACCAAAATTGTCCAGACATTGTCCCTGGGGGAAGAAATGACCTCTACTTGAGGATGATGGAACTGAAGAAATGAAGAGGAAGAAGGAAAGGAGAAGGAGAAAGAGAATAAAGGGGACAGGGAAGAGGAAGAGGAGGCAGGAGGAAGAAGAGGAAGGAGAATAAAAGGAAGAAAAAGAAGAAATATCTGTAGGAGACAGTTTGACTTAATAGGGCACTAGACGTGTGTCAAGACATTGGTGAGATTGCTGCTGTGTTTCCAATGAGCAATGAGACTGTGGTCACATCATTTAATTTCCTTAGTTCTCAGCTTTTTCATTTGTCAAATAAGAGTGTTAGACTTAATGATCTCCAATATCCTTTTCAGCATCACTGTTCTCTATTAGGAGGAGCACAAAAGAAATTGAACCAAGAAACTCTTTCACATGCTTTCAAATTTTCAAATATCCTCTTTTAACCAGCAGATCAGCTACCTATTTCAAGTTGTCTATTTCCTATACTAATGGGTGGAAACACCAATTTAGAATTATGGTAAACCAAAGAAAATTACTTCCTGTTATTTCAGGCCCATGTGAGGACTCAGGATGAGTAACCCCTAAAATTTAGTTGCACATTATGTGAAAGGCAACATTTCTAATAATTCTGTTGGGGTCAAGTTCAACAGAGATAAATATTATATTTTTGAAGTTATTTTTGTACCATCTGCAGCCAAAGCTCTTTAAACTCAGTGATGTTGTCAGAAACCTATGTTGTTCTATTAATAAATTTATAGCTCCTGTTAAAAACTTACATGCAATATGGATTGGAAGGAAAGGTCCAGAAAAAGTAGCATCTGAGATTTTTTGAAATTTGGCAACTGCTTGCGTAAACCTTCATAAATCACTCAGTAATCCAGTAGCACCGAGTCCTTTTATTAAACATGGAATGACATGACAAATAATTAGAAACTTGGCAAGTCTATTGTCCTGTGTCATCCAACAGGCTGCTTCTCCAGGCATCCTGTGATCCTGACCATTTATCTGACAGTGAAGAAACCAAATGTGACAGCTTGAATGAAATTCCTGTCCCCAAATTCCTTAAACTCAACAGAGCAGATCTTTTATTAGAAACGATGGCATTGCAAGCAACCACTATGATTACTGAAGCAGAGATTCAAAGAGGAACTACAAGTACTAAATTGTTTTGAGAAGGCATTCTATCTCAATCAAGAGGTCCTTCCCATGAAATGGTTCATCAAAATCTGCAAGGATTCCTGGATTGAGGATTCTGAGGCACTTAAACTACACTAAGCATGAAAAAGCAAGGATTTGGGTTCTGGCTTTTCTCTTCCTCCTCCTCCTCTTTGTTCTTCTAATTAAGTGTGGCAAGAGATATGATCAGAATTCCTCTCCCTACAATAGTCTTTTCAATATTAGAGTCATTTCCATAACAGTAGAGGGAATTTTTAACTATTCCCAGACCAAAGTTCTCACAAGATAGTGGAGTTGTGGTATGCCCTGAATAGCATAGATCAATTGCCTAGGATTATTGACATCTTCGAGGACTCAACTATAGAAAGGATAAATGTGAAATTATGAAAAAGGAAGCTGAATGTGCCTAACTTATCTGGATCATCCAGAAGAACTGGACTTAAGGTGGCACAGCACCTAAAAACTGAAGTGGTCAACAGGATTTTCTGTATTCAGGGTCAATCTCCCAAGCATTCTTTGCCGTAATTATCTGTTCATTCACTGATCCAAATGTGTTTTGTTCATAGTTCCCATTAACTGATATTTGTATAGGGTTTTGAAGTTTATAAAATATTTCTTTCATGTCCTCTGACTTAGGGTAGAGCACTGAATGAAATGTTCCAATGACACAAATGTAGTGACACCTAAAAGGTAATCCTCATATAAAGGTAATCCTCATATAAAGGTCTCAAAGATCTCTTAGAATTAGTGCAAATTGGAAAGTCCTGCCTTTGGAGATAATCATGAAGTATCTTGCTTTCAATCTTAATTTCAAAGACATCTTCATCAACTAATGCAGAATCTCATTTTTTTGTAAGTTTCAAGGATATAATATCAATATTTAGAAACAATTATATTTCTATATACTAGAAGCAATCAGAAAATAAAATTCTAAATAAATAAAAATTTATACCATTTACAATGCTAGGGGATAAATTTGATAAAAATGTGTGAGAAGCCATTACTTTGAAAACTATACAGTATGGCTGAGAAAAATTAAAGAAAACCTAAAGGAATGGCAATATATCCTTTGGTTCATGGGTCAGAACACTATATATTGTTAAGATATCAACTTTCTCTGAACTGATCTACAGATTAGACACAACCCTTTTCAAATGTCTGTAGGTTTTTTTGTAGAAATTTAAAAATTGATTCTAAAATTCATATGGAAATACAATGTGCCTAGCATAGACAAAAATTTTTGAAGAAGAAAACATTAAAAGGCTAAAATTATCTGGTTGCAAGAATCCATAAGCAAAATGTTATACAATTGGCTTCAAGATAGACATATAAATCAATGGAAAAGAATAAAGTTCACAAATAAGCCACTTTTAGATAGATCACTGATTTTTTTATAAAGATACAAAGATAATGCAGTGGGAAAGTGCTTTTCACAAATGGTGGTGAAACGATTGTAGATATATATATATATATATATATATGTATGCACACACACATTAAAAAGTAAATTTGGAATCCAATGAATATTGCTAATGGGGATATTGCAGTCTAAAAATGTGATTTCTCTCTTCTTACTTTGATATCTAACATAGGTCGCTAGTGCAGGATTTTGTGAAGGATTTACCTAAGTTATCCCCTTTTCTTCCCATAATGATTGATTCATTCAACTTATTCAGCAATTATACAATGCCAGAGACTGGAGTTATATTAATGACTAAATAAGCCTGATCCCTACCCTGATAGACCTTTGGATAGTGTATGTGATAAAGAATTATTAAATAAATCATCACAATGCTAGTTATATAATGAAAATTATAGTAAGTTCAATTGAAAACTACAAGTCATGTGAGAGCATGTTACTTGAGATCAATCTAGTAGAATCAGTAGGGGGAACAGTCCAGAAAGCTTTCTTAGAAAAAGAGATATTGAATTTGAGGCCTGAATGGGAGTAGCCAGGCAGAGTATGGGAAAGACCGTATTTGGAATCCTTGAGTTGATGCAACCAAAGGAGCAGCACAAGTGTTAAACTGTAGGCATCTGACTTTGACATAATTTGCAGACAGATCATTATTTTTATTGTTGTTAGCAGCACCAATGTGTATACAACCACTAGACACAAACTCAGACAAGATCACAGTATGTAAAAATATCGTTCATCCCATCAGATCCTGGATAGAGCTGGAACTCATTCTACTAAGTGAAGTATCCCAAGAATGGAAAAACAAGCACCACATGTACTCACCATCAAATTGGTTTTAACCGATCAACACCTCAGTGCACATATAAGAATAACACTCATCAGGTGTCGGGCAGGTGGGTGGGGGGAGGAGGGGATGGGTATATACATACATAATGAGTACGATGCGCACCGTCTGGGAGATGGACACACTTGAAGCTGACCCGCGTGGGGCATGGGCAATATACATAACTGAAACATTTGTACCCCCATAATATGTTGAAATAAAAAAGAAAAAAAAAGAATTTTGTCGACGTGTACTATTGGATATAGTCTTGCATTTGTGCCATAATCACAGCATGGTTATAATTTCTACTCAATCTTATTTTAGCTTTACATTTTAGCTTTGAGACAATTCCACCAGGATTTTGAACAAAGAGAACACTTTATTTAATTCAATACTTGAGCTCTCATTCAATTACTTTTTTTCACCTGAGAAATTAATACATTTCAACTATTCAGTTGGATATGGATGGATGATCTTTGAATTTTTCTTTAAACTCTTGGTTTCTTAAAGAATTGTTTGGACAGTCCATTGAGTTATTATTTGTTGGAAGAAGTAGAAACTCACTTGAAAAAGCTCAAATGAGAATCAAAAAAATTTACAAAAATCTATGGAGTCCTTGGAAAAGCTCAAATGTTCTAAATTTTAAAGAAATGTCTCTTTTCAGTGAAAATGGAGCCCTCACTAAACTATTGATTCTTTTGTGAGTTTCAAATTTCAAATTTGACAGTAATGATATTAGTAAAAAATAGCATCACTAATTACAAAAGCTCATTAATTTGTCTAGTTTGGGGTGAAACACAGTCCATGAGACACTTTATCAGGTACAACATATGTTTCTCTCTGACACTTTGGAGTGCTACATGGTTTTCTTTTGGGATATTCAGTTTTGTTTTTACACAGTATGAAACATTTTCAGGGTAAAAGTCCCTAAAAGTAATAGAAATAAAATAAAGTATTTCAACCTGTCTCCAAAATAATTAGTTTGGGAACAGGGTTCACTCAAATTTTACGGTAGAAAATATTTGAATTCATGTAAATATATTTTATTGTGCTGGTATCTGGGCATTTTTACTGAGCTATAAGTTACATTAAATGTTCAATGAGTTTTGATGATTATATACACCCATATAATGATCATTGCAAACACAATACAGAATATTTCCCAGAGTGTTTCTTTGTGTCCCTTTCCAGCCAATATTATACCTTGCAAATATTATCTAATTTCTATAACAATGGATTAGTTATTTATATATTTGGATTTCAAATAAGTGGATCACATAATACATATTCTTTAGGTTGAGATTTCTTTTCTTTAACAGAATTTTTTGAGATTTTTGCCTATATAAGTAGTTTATTCATTTTTTATTGTTGAGAAGTGTTACACTGTATAAACAACAATGTACTTATCTATTTGCTAATTGATAGATATTTTTTTTCCATTTTTTAACTATTACAAATAATGCTGCTATGAAGATTCACATAAAAGTTACATATGTTTTTATTCTAAACCATGGGGTAGGATTGTTTGATCATCTGCTGAGAATGCTTAGAAGAAACAACCAAACCAATGAGGTTGCATCCCACCAGCAATGTTTGAGCATTCCAGTTTCTCTCTTTTCTCAACAATTGATTTTGTTGGTCTTTTTTATCTTAGCCTTTCTAGTGGATATGAAGTGTTAACTCATTGTGGATTTTTTTCATGTGCCCATTGACCATTAATATATTTTTACAAAGTATCTATTAAGGTCTTTTTACTCAATGTTCATTAGGTCGTTCATCTTTTATTGTTGATTTTTAGGAGTTCTTTATATAACTAGATACGTTTCCTTTGTCAAATACATGCACTATCAAATGTATGCCCTGTGTTTCCAATCTGTGGCCTGTTTACTAATTTTCTTAGGCTTTCTCTTTTTTCATTAATAGATTTTACTTTTAGAGCAGTTTCAAGTGTAAAGAAAAATTGAGCAGAAAGTACATAAAATTCCCATATAACCCCCCACAACCTCACACATAGCTTTTCTTATTATAAACATTTTGCATTAGTGTGGTACATTTGTTAAAATTGATGAGCCAATATTGATTCATTATTATTAATTAAAGTCCATAGTTTACAATAGGGTTCACTCTTTTTATTACGTATTCCATTGGCTTTGACAAATGTATCACGGCATGTATCCACCGTAACACTATCATACAAAATAGTTTTACTGCCCTAAAAATACCCTCTGTTCCATCTATTCACCACTTCCTTGCTCACCCAGAATCTCTCACAACCACTGATCTTTTTATTCTCGCCATAGTTTTGCCTTTTCCAGAATGTCATATAGGTGGAATCATACAGTGTGTAGCCTTTTAAGATTGGCTGATTTTACTTAGCAATATACATTTAAAGTTCCTCTGTGTCTTTTCATGACGTGATAGCTTATTTCCTTTTATCACTGATTAATACTCCATTGTATATGTGTACCACAATTTGTTTATTCGTTCACCCTATTTAAGGACATCTTAGCTACTTGCAATTATGAATAAAGCTGCTATAAACATCTATGTGCAGGTTTTTGTGCGGACATAAGTTTTCCACTTATTTGGGTAAATACCAAGGAGTGTAATTGCTGGATCTACAATAATGGTGTGTTTAGTTTTGTAAGACAGTGCCAGGCTGTCTTCCAAAGTGGCTCTTCCATTCTGAATTTCCACAAGCAATGACTGAGAGTTCCTGTTGCTCCACATCCTTGCCAGCATTTGGTGTCGACAGTTTTTTGGATTTCAGCCATTCTAACGGGTGTGTAGTGGTATCTTGTTTTAGTGTACAAATTCCTTGATAGCATTTGATGGCCCCTATCATTTCATATACTTATTTGTCATCTGTATTTGCATTTTTGGTGAAGTGTCTGTTCAGATCTTTTGCCCATTTTTTAATCAAGTTGTTTTGTTTTCTTATTGCTGAGTTTTAAAGTTTGGTTTTATGTATGTTTTGGATACCAGTTCTTTATCAGATATATGTTTTACAAGATTTCTCCAAGTCTGTGGCTTGTCTTTTTATTCTCATAATTGTATTTTTCAGAACAGAAGTTTCAAAATTTTAATGAAGTCCAATTTATCATTTTTTTCTTTCAAAGATCATGCTTTTGGTGTTGTATCTAAAAAACTATCCCCACACTCAAGGTCACCTAGATTTTATCCTATGTTACCTAATAGCTTTATAATTCTGCATTTAAGTCTATGATTCATTTCAAATTAATTTTTGTGAAAGGTATAAGATCTGTGTCCAGATTATTATTTTTTTTTACATGTGGATGTCTAATTGTTCCAGCACCATTTGTTGAAAAGTCTATCCTTTCTCTATTTAATTATTTGCTCCTTTTCAAAGATCAGTTGGCTATATTTATGCAGGTCTACTTCTGGGGTATTCCATTAATCTATTCATTTATTCTTTTTCTAATAACATACTGTCTTGATTACTATAGCATTATAGTAATTCTTAAAGTCTACCAGTCTTCTGACTTTATTCTTCTTCCATATTTGCTTCCATTTACCTTTCCATATGAACTTTAGAGTCAGTTTGTTGGTAGCCACAAAATAATTTGCTGGCATTTTGGTTGGGATTACACTGAATCCTTAGATCAAGTTGGGGAGGACTGACATTTTAACAATATTGAGTTTTTTCATCCACGTATATGGAATATTTCTTCATATATTTGGCTCTTCGATTTCTTTCATCAAAATTTTATAGTTTTCCTTATATATGTCTTATACATTTTTGTTAGATTTATATCTAAGTGTTTAATTTTTTTGTTGCTAACATAAATGGTATGTTTTGAATTTAAAATTTCAATTTTTCACTGCTGATATATAAGAAAGCAATTGATTTTTGTATATTAACCTTGTATCCTGCAACCTCACCATAATCACTTATTAATTTCAGGAGATTTTTTTTTTATTCTTTGGGATTTTCTACATAGACAATTAATATCATCGTGAATAAAGATGGTTTTATTTTTTCTTCCCAAACTATATACCTTTTATTTCCTTTTCTTGTTGCATTGCATCAGTTAATATTTCCAGTACTATGATGAATAAAATTAGTGAGAGAGGACATCCTTGACTTATTCTTGATATTAGCAGAAAAGTAGTTTCCCACCATAATTATGATGTCAGCCATAGGGGTTTTTGTAGATGTTCTTATCAAGTCAAGGAAGTTCTTCTCTATGCCTACTTTGTTCAAAGGTTGGGGGTTTTTTGTTGTTTTTTAATCATGAATGGGTGTTGGATTTTTTCAAAAATTTTTCCACATCTACTGGTATCATGAGATTTTTCTTTCTTAGCCTGTTGATATGATGGATTGTACATTAATCAATTTTCAGTTAAGCTGTCTTTTTCTGAGAAGAAATGTTATTATTGATAAAGTTCCATTGATCAGTTTTTTTCCCTTATGTTTTTTATGTCCTGTCTGGACATCTTTTTAATGAGATTCTCTTTTGTCACTAAATGATGAAATAGTATTAGGTTTTATATATGAAATGTCTGATTTCTGTTTGACAGTTGATAACTCTGACATTTCACATTGACAATTCTTGTTTTATTTTTATTGTGAAGGTACATCCTCATTCTCTCAAATGCACAATTTGGCTTGTGATTATCTTTTGAATTTTTTTTAGAGAAATTTTTGTGAAACTATGGCCAAGTCAAAACTTCAAGTTATTTTCTAATATGAGTTCTGTTGTGGAACCAATGCAGTGCAGACAGCTTGAAATATCAACAAAGTATTTGGGAGGGATGAACACACAGTACATTGATGGTTTGAGAAGTTCCATTCTGGTGATTTTAATCTTGAAAATGAGCCATGTGGGCAACCTGAGACCAAGGTGGATAATGATGAGCTGAAAGCTGTAGTGGAAGGGAATCCATCTCAACCTATACATGAATTAGCAGCAAGGTTTGACGTTACTATTCCAACAATATTGGACCATGTGAAACAAATGAGCAAAGTAAAGAAACTGGATAAATGAGTTCTGCATGAATTAAACAAGAATCAGAAGAGAAATTGTCTGGAAGCTTGCCTTTCTTTGCTATCATGACATAAAGGTGAACCAGTTCTACACCATATTGTTACCTGTGATGAAAAATGGATTCTTTTTGACAATTGCAAGTGTTCGGCATAATGGACAGATAAGGAGGAAGTGCTGAAACACAGTCCAAAACCGAATATTTGTCAAAAGAAAGCTAATGATGTGTGTTTGGTGGTCCAGCGCTGGTATTACCCACTACAGCTTCATGAAACCCAGTCAATCCATTATAGAGGATGTCTATTGCTCTAGACATCACTTCATTGGATGAAATGATGAGGATGCTTGTGATTAAGCCACAGAGACTGGTCAATAGAGACAGGCCAATCCTCTTGCAAGATAATGCTTGACTACATGTCGCACAAACAACGCTGGTCAAACTATAGAAGCTGGACTTGGAAACTCTCTGTCACCCACCGTATTCACCAGACCTTGCACCAACTGACTATCACTTCTTCCAGGCTTTGGACCACTTCATGCAAAGAGAAGTATTCAATTCTCAACAAGCCATGGAAAATGCCTTCTGTGATTTCATCCCCACTCGCTCTCCAGGCTTCTTTGCTGCTGGCATAAACAAGCTACCATTAAGATGGCAAAACTGTGTCGATAGTTTAGATGCATACTTTGATTAATTGTACTGCTTCTTGTTTGAGACAGAATAAGCTACACTTTTGATTTGAAATTGGACATTTCATATTTAATGATCTAATAGTAACTAGGTTAGGAATTTTTAACAATACTGTTTTGGGACACTAAAAAGTATGCGGAATGAATTATTTTATAAACCATTACAACAAACAACAACAGCAATTGAAAAGAAACAGAACATTTGCATTAAATTATAGAATCTCCAGCAAAGTAATGAGTGGATGTTTAACTTATTAATCCTTCATAGTTCACCTTATTGTATCCCAACAGCTTAGCTGATTAGATGAGTAGACCTGAAACCCAGCTTGCCCTCCATGCAGAAGGCAGCACCCCTCGAGGCAGGGGTACTATTTTTGAACCAGCGAAAGGTGCCATCCCTCATGTAAGCCTTCTACTGAGACTGCATCAGCCCTGAAGGAGTTTATCTACAACTTTTAAAAGGCAGTTGCCTAGGTAAGTTTTGTACAAATCTTAAGTACAAAACCAAGGCAAACTTGAGCAGTTCTGCCATAATATTTGTTTTGAAAACATGAATTGTTTCAACATGAATCATATGCTAGCTAAAAAAACCTGGGTGAAACAAATTTTACATTTGCTTATGTACGATTTTGTCTGAAAGAAACACTAGGTAAGTTACAGGAAAATGAGTCCAGCTAAATAAACTGAATCACGTAGGTATACACAAAATGCACACACAGACACACCTTAAATATCCACTTCAGTTCACACGTGTGTTATGCACCACACTCATCCACATCCAGTGTTACTTTCTATCTGAGTTCAGATAACCCTTTTTCTACCACTTCACAATAACTCACAAGCTATCTGATGAAGGAATAAACAAATGGTTACAAATGCAATTGGTTGCCAATAGCTTTATTTAAATAATCTCTGTTCCCAAAAGAACATGGAAGTTCAGAGATAATAGTCAATAAATAACACTGCATATTACAGTGGAATTACTTGCAAATAAGGAAACAAGAATAATAGGAGAACAATTATTTTGGCTAAAAACGAAAAAAGGAACCTATAAGAGTTTTGTGTAACTTATGCTTTTTAAGAAAGTTGTTTCTCTAGAATTTGATCTTAATCTGAAAATGAGACTTATCCTAAGTAGTTTCTGATTTCCAATTAGCTTTACATAAGAAAAACATTTAGTTACGTTGAAACGATTAGGAATTTTATTAAATTAAAAGCAGGCTGCGTTTCCATCACACTGCTACTGTTTACACTCTGCTTTCAGCCTCCTTTCTCTCTCCACCGCGTTCTTACCATCATCTCCCTGTTTCCACGCATAACTCCTGACAGCTTATGCTCAAGATAGCTCCCTCTTAAAATGATCCTCTTAAAGTGCAAGTTAGATGAGCTCATGTTTCCCCACAGCACTGTGCAGTAGCTCTCCACCTTAGTGCAGAAAACCAACAGCCTTACATTGCTTTGGGTCCATCTAACCTTTCTGCACAGCCCCACATCCCCCACCCCTGCACCCCTACTTGGCTCCTGCACTTGCCGACTCTCCTACATGCCAGAACTGTTTCTATGTTTTTTGCGCACTGACTGTTTGGAACACTATCCCCCCCAGATACCAAATGGCTCCTTGTTGGAAGATTCCAACAAGGAAGGCGATACCTTCTTGAAAAGCCCTACACACTACCCTATTTAAAATTTCAACCCCCACATCCCCAGTCATTCTAATCCTGGTCCTCTTTCCCTTTTCTTTTCCAATAGCACTTTCACTTTCTGACCTGCTGCGTACTTGACTTATTTACTACATGTTGATTGCTCATCTTGCTCCTGCTGCAATATAAACTCTGCAAAGGCAGGGATCTTTACGTATTTTGTTTATTTTATGTATTTTGATGTGTTGCAAAGGCTTAATACAGTGCCAGGAACATAGTGGGTACTCAGTAAATACTGTTGAACTAAGGAATGGATGAATGAGACTGTTAACATTTTGCAAATCCCTTTACTATTTCGGGGCTATATTTCTAATGCTTTCAAGGCTTCTAACACATCAGCTTAAAACTAGAAAGATGATGATGAAATGGAAAGCAACGTTTTAAAAAAATATCCAAAGTTTCAAGTAAACACAGACCTAACACTAGAGCTGTGATTTTTGGTGATGAAAATGCTTAAATAAGGATTATTTACAAAACCGAGCAAAAATCTAAAATCTATGAGTGTTATTAAGATGACATGTGGCAAGAACAGATATAGATTGTCTCTTTTTGTTTGAATTACTAGGAAATGTTCATTTTTATCTGGGATGTTCTTCCCTCATCATTCTATTAAAGACGAAGATATATTGATCATAATAATATTGATTCAGTTGTTTCCAAGAGGGAAGAAAAACTCAGCCTGTGTTTTTCCATTGGGATTGTGCTATTTAAAACAGTATGGCAGAAAAGCAAGTGAGCATGACTGTTTAATTACAGCAGAACAGGCTACCAATTCAACTATTGATTTTACTTCATTTGCCATCTTATAATATATTATATACTTTTTCATCCATCCTACATAGTGTTCGGTATAGAATTTTATATTTATAAATTCTTTTAAATATTTAATGCCTTCCCATTTAGGTTCTTAAATCAAATGTTTTCTAATAGACTGAAATAATAAGCATCATACTGAAAATTTAGGAAAAAGATATAGAGATAGATCAAACCTTATAATACATAAGGATTTTTAGAAAACACAAAACCATGTATCTGAATATTAAATATGTCAAATTACATGTATTAATTAGAATTTATGGATTAATATAATAGAAATTGTATCACGGTATGAGCACAGCACAGCAGTATGTAATGAAATGTAATTCATATATGCAGGTAATATGGAAGGTGAAATATAAATTTATGTGATTTAATAAGCTTGTTATTGAACAACATATAAAAATTGAACAAGAAAAAGCTTGGCTTCATTAGCATGTGATATAAATTATTTTAAAAATTCCATTTGAAACATAAATTATAGTGCTATATGCAATGGTTCTAATTTTCTCAGATAATAGAGCCACAGTGTTTTAGAAAAGTAAAAAGAGTATTGACAAAAAGCTGAAGATCAATGTAACTGTGACATACACACATACGTGTGTGTGCACGAGTGTGTGTGTGTTTTGGGGTCTGTACCAAGTTTACAACAACTGATGCTGTATAACAGTATTACACGAACAAAACCGCCATACATAGCTGAGCATGTTGGCAATGACATTCAGTCATTTGTTAAAACTTGCAAACTAGAAAAAAGATCTGAAATATATATTGCTGTGTTATTCAAGCACACCACTTTGGCCCTGTCTGTAGGTTGTTTTCGTGATCTATGAAGGCATTAGGGAATGACCACTAATTAGAGTTATAAGACCAAACGATGGTAATATTGGGTGCCGCCCAGGCTATCTAAGTTGCTAATGTGCAATCCCATTCCAGAAGAGCTGTCACTATAAAACCAGGTCAGCATGGCGGCAGAAATCTATAAATATACTGCCTATGTCATATCCTATCATCTCTGGAAGGAGCATGCACCCTGTCTTTTTAAAAGAGGTTTCCATATGCTATAGAAGACATGTGTGATAAATTAAGCACTTCTTTCCAGACACTGAAAACATAATAGTGATATAATTAATTACAGTCATATTCTTGTTAAAATTGTGCAGAAAAATTACACCTTTTTCGATTAGCATGAAATATAAGTGTCAAATCCGTAATAAAACCCTGATCAATAAAACAATAATAATTGTGTTGTTAAAAGCGGACATCGAAAGGTGTTCATGGCAACATATTTTAAAGGTTAGAAACCCTTTTAAAATAAACGGATTTCATCTTTACACTATGTCATCTAAATCATTACTGTGTTTGTGTATACAATTATAATCAGACGATAAATTGCAGCTATTGAATGGATTAAGTCTGCACTTCTTGACCTCATAAATCTGAGATTGTCATAGCTTCAGAAAATGCTTGTGTAACAATCAGTTGATTACATGGCACGAGCAGCTGTGTGCATGTTAACTGGAAAATATGAAAGGGGAAGGGTAATTCAAAGTTCAATGGTGGAACTTTATAACATATTTGACACTTCCTTTTTAACACTTTCAAACCCTTCCTTCGCTAAGTTTATACATTTAATGGAAGGATGTTGAGAAAGTTTAAACTAACAAAATGGGGTCCAACTGAAATGTCAATATTTATTAAGATTCCCTGAAAATATCCATTCATGCTAAATCACTGTAGTTTTGAATGCCTTAACGGGGCATAAGGAAGAAGAGTGTGGTGTGAGAAAATACTACACAGCATACTCTAGGTAGTGATTTTGGGGAAAAAAATCCTCACAAAGCCATTCCTGACAAAAGACATTCTGTTTTTGAGTGTACGATTTCCACCAGGTGTACAATGCCACTTCTGCACAATTTTGGTTTACACTTAAAAGAAATAAATCAAAGATTGTCTGATGTTTTCCATTATCGAAACTTTTAAAACTATGAAAATGGCTATCTCGTCACTAATGAAAATAAAATGTTTAAAGAAACAATACACCAAGAGCTTCTGAAGGCAGACGGCGCCTGAATCTGCTATTTTATGTTTAATTCAAGAGGTATTATGTCCATTTTAGACCTTCTTAAGGAAAATTGGTTTTAACTAAAATGTACCTATTTGTATATAGCTTCACCTTCAAAAATTTATATAGACTATGACCCAATTTTGAAAATCTCATATATTGAAATGGAATTAATCAAAGATTCAAAGAAAATTAGATTATTAATAATGAAATATTTTCATTTACTTTAATTTTCTCAGATGAAAGAAACTAAAGCATGCTTTAAGCATTCGTTAGGAATTTACAGCCAGCTCATAAAAGTGGCATTTTTCTCATTTTGAATAAAAAGTTAGAGTATAGAATAGCTAAATAACTAATGCCAAGGTCACAACGAAAAGGGGAATTGGGGCAGCTAAAAAGAGAATCCTCAATTTGAAGCTTCCAAGAAACAATTGTCTTTTTATAACCCCTATTTAATAACATTTAATGATTAAATTACCATGAAAATAAAACATCCTGTTCGAAAGGCATTCTAGTGTGGAAAAATAGAAGACAATGATCTATGATATGCACTCAGCTTCGTTAAAACAGTCTTGTACCAGATTAGACCGGCGTGCTCACCACCTTCCTGGAGAGCCCCCTAGCTTTTAGAAGCTGTGCAAGGGAATGTCCACATCTTAGAAGACATGGGATTTTTGCCTCCATGAATTCTGACTGGGATAGTTGATGATTACAAATAGTTGCACAGAGATCTCATTTTGACTTCAGACATCATATCCACGCGGATTACAATTTCATTTGATGTTGAAATCGAGAGTTTTGTTCGACAATGCTAAAGTGCCTCATGTTATAAACTTGATTAAACTATTAAGAGCTGTGCCTAATAGCTAAAATTTGAGTATCAATCTTTGCATTAGAAAATGTATTTACATTACATCACTTAGTATTTAAAACGACCTGTCATGGAATTCACATTGTCTTTAACATTCAGATTGGAAAACTAAGGGAGTAAGTGTACTGTCCAAAATCACAGAGCTGGAAGGAAGCAAAGCCAGATTTGGAACCCAGATCTTTCACCATCCGGAACTCAGATTCTAAACTGCTAGGCAATACTGCCTCCAGGCTTTATGTTTCCTGGCCCTAATTAATTTCACAATGTGGGGGTTTTGAATTCCAATAACTGAAACAGGCTGCTTCATAAAATCCACTGCTTTAAAAGCAAACATTTTAATCAAAAATTTTGGTGTAAAAGTAACCCATAGACCAATGTGACTTGGTTTTTGTTGTTGTTGTTCTTGTTTATTTTGTTTTTTGACACAGGCTCTTGCTCTGTTGCCCAGGCTACAGTGCAGTGGCATCATCATGGCTCACAGCAACCTCACACTCCTGGGCTTAAGAGATCCTCTTGCCTCAGCCTCCCCAGTAACTAAGCTGGAACTATAGGTTTGCCCCACTGTGCCTGGCTAATTTTTCTTTTCTTTCTTTTTTGTAATTTTTTTTTTTTTTTTTTTTTTTAGGAGAGACAGGGTCTTGCTCTTACTCAGGCTGGTCTTGACCTCCTGACCTCAAGCAATCCTCCCACCTCGACCTCCCAGAGTTCTAGGATTACAGGCATCAGCCACTGCACCCAGCCATATGGCTTGTTTTATTTTGCCAATTGCACTGGCTTGACTAGCTGTATGATAAAGTGTAGCTACTATAGTGTTTATGGGTTTTTCATTCATGTAAAAAATACAATCAATTAAAGTTTACCACTTTAGTCAAAGACAGAATTTTTTTTCAAATAAGTAGTTAAAGCAATCAAACAACTGCTGTGAGAAATTTTCCCCTTAAAAGAGAACTTGTCTACCGCAGAACAGATTGAAAGGAACTTATTCAAAATTTGTCAAATCAGTTCGTTGTTTCCTTTGGCATCACTGATATAGACATTCAATGAATTAACTCGATTGATTAACTATTTTAGGTAAATATGTCAAATGAAAATAATGACATCTGGGGGTTATTTGATCTCTGCAATTCTGTGATATCAACGCAATCTTGCTTAACCTAATTTTTTCTGAACTGAGTTAATGAAAGCTTTTCCAGCATGCTCCCCCTCACTCGGGCTCCCACCATGTGTCTTTCTGACCTTTGAACATGCCCATCTTCACCAACCCAGAGCCTTTGGACATGCTCTTCCCCTGCTTGGAGCCCATTCCCCACCCCTTCCTTCACTTCCACCCTACCACAGCCTCAGGTACCTTTTAACTTTTAATATTTTTTCAGATCTCAATTCAATTGTTCTGTTTCTAAGCAGAGCTTCCCAATCTCCATGACTAGGTTAAAAGCCCCTCTCAGACACTACTGGAACACCCAGCATCTCCCTTCTTAGCAGTGGTCAGCAGAGTTGAGTTATGCATTTACTGGTATGGTTCTTTGATGAATGCCTCTTTCCCAATAGCCTGCAAGCTCCAATTGGGCAGGTATCGTATCTGCTTGTGCTCAGCATTTATTCCCAGTGCCCAGCACAATCCCTGCCATATATTAGGTGATCAATATATACATGTTGAATGGAGGGATAATGAATATGCTGATTAAGTCCGAGACATGATACACCTGGGAGCAAAAAAGTGAACATTGATCTCCAATCAATTTTATTGAGCTGTAATTTACATTGAATAAAATGCACCCAATTTTATGTGTTTGGTTCAGTAAATTTTAAACATGATAAAACAGATGCCTCTCACTGATTCTGAGCTGTAACATAACAAAAGTGTTTGAATGTTTCTGAACTTCAGACTCTTCATCTGTGATAAGGGATCATGCTGCCCATTCTAGGATGTTAGGTCTGTGTTCAGATTCTCTGCATTTCAGAATACATTTAAAGATATATTTTCTTGAGAGGGTAGCTATACCTTCAGGAACTTGAAGGTACAGCAAAAGATAGATCAGCCTGCCTGATTTTGGTGGTGACCACCTTGCACACTCTTTAATTTGTCCAACTGAATTTTCAAGTTATCTCCACTTTGAAACTCACTTACAATAGCCTGTCTTTGAGTATCTGGTTCAATAGCTTTGTCAACATTCCCATCCCCTAGAATTAAAGCAGACTATTTAGACTTCCTCAACCAGAGTTGTGGGAGCTCTTTTCCATCAAGGCTGCTGAGCGCACTGGGAAAAATTAAACAAGGGCTATTTATGTAAAAAACAACTCAACTCGGGCATTTCTCTTCATTCCACCTATCTTCCTTCCTTTTTTGCTTTTTTTCTGTTTTACTTCTGTTCTTTCATTCATTTGCTCATTGGTTCATTCTTCTGATAACAGGAATATAAAGACACTACATTGATCTCCTTTTTGAACTGAAAGCAAGGACTTGCAAATTATTCACTAAATATAACATAACTTAAAATATACTCACTCGGACACTGTTATGTGGATGGCAAACAGAGAGAGCTTAATTGAATTTTCGTAAAGAAAGGAAATAAAAAGAGAAGGAGAACAGACATGCAATGTGACCAAGAACTGCCCAACAGACTAGAAAAGCTCATAAAGAAAGGGAAGAAAAGAGAAAAAGCAGAAAAAGACCAACACAACCACCCACCCACAGGGACATGTATTTTGATAAAATAGAGGCTCTCTATTTTTAGGAGAGATATACCCAACTGTGAATATTTAGGACATTGATTCTCAAATGATGCCCTTGCACTGGGCATTTGAAACTAAATATTTTTAAATGATCTAATTCACACTGAAAAAAATATTTCGTAAATAAAATGATATCCCTGTGAAGCTTGTGCTCATTATTTTGTAATAAAACTTTTATATCTGAATCTTCTTATCTCAACTAGCATCTAGAGTTGGCATGAAAACATATATTTAATTATATTAAGAATAAAACAATCTGTATTTCAGAGTAGGACCCCTCTACTAAAAGAGTGTAAAAGCTATTAATTTAAGAAATTATTGTTAAAAATATTTTTCTAAATAGTTTTATCCTTTATGAAATTTTAATACACTAATCCACCCATATAGTTAAAAAAAAATCAAACAGGACAAAGGGCTTATAATTAAAACACCAGATGGCCTTAATATCTTCAGTCTCACTAGCTGAGGAAATCACTTTTAATGGTTTCCTATGTAGTTTTTTGGAGTGATTGCCTCCAAAAGCTAAATGATATGCTTAATTACTACATATCATTTATCACATTTGAATATAAGCTATTAGACGTAGAAGATGAGAAGTTTACACTACCTCGTTTCCGCTACCCTGCCAACTTACATCCCCTCATTTACTCCTAAAGAACTTTGTACCTTTACGTAATGATTTACAAGTCATTATATGTTCATCAGTTACTCTCAATACCTCTCTATATAAGATGAAAGTATTAGTACTCTTCCCCTCTTTTCTATTTATCCTTCCCATTTCTCACTTCCTAATTTATACTCTTCCTTAGAATTCTACTTTTGAACTTGAATTTTTTCATAATTTTCATTCTTTTCTACAAATATAATTTGGTCTTTTATTCTTTATCTGCAGAAAGGAATAGGACAGGGAGCCACCAATGGGAAGACATTTTATAAGATGAACAGTAGCACACAATGGATGGTTTTCCAAGGTGGTGGACAAAGTAAATCCTATGTTCTGTCTTCCTACATCTTGAGTAAAATACTGGCTTCTTAATAATGAAATTTAGAGTAGAATATGCTTTTCAAAGGTACCCTCATGTGTGAGTCTTGGTCACAGGGGAGTATGGGGATCATAAAACAAGGTTTTTCAAGAGCATTGCATCACACTTAGGTTACAAGAGCATATGCTAGGGTCTTGAATTATGTCTCAGAGTAAGTCTTTAAGGGTTTCATAGAAGAGTGAATCCATGAACTCATGAAGCAGTGCTGGTTAGAGTATCTTGCCTAGGTCAAGGGTAAAAAGAAATCTGGGATAATGGCACATTAGGAAAGTTAAGAGAGCAAGTTTTATTCTTGGAGAATAATTTTTTTGAAAATCATAAGTCACCAGAGGTGTGGTTAGAATCTAAAAATCTCATGGGTGTTCTCTGAAAGATCAGTTTGGGAAATGGAACAGGGGTAGAAGGTGGATTAGTGAGGAAATGAATGAGTGAAGGGAGAGCTTGCCCAAGGACGTCTGTAGGACACGTGCTGGGGAAACTGGAAGAGAAAGCAAATCTAATCTATCTCCAAAGGCGCATCTCAAGAGTCATCTTTTCATGAGACTCTTTCTGCTCTCTCCAACCCCTCGCTAACTGAAAGTCCTATCTTTCTCCCCTTTCCATGGTCATGATCACCTGCCTATTCCTCTCTTAGAGAACCGTCTACTCTTTGCTTTGTGTTGGGTTATTTACAAATATGTGATGTCTGCTCTATTAGATGTTCTATAAATCAATTCTAATTTATCCTTACTTCTTCAACACCTAGCCCTAAGTCTTACATACGGCAGGCATTCAATAAGCGTCTTTTTAAATATGCTAATGTGTGTATGTTGGACTAAAGGAGAAAAATGTTCAGTCCTCTGTTTTTTGTTTCCTCCCTTTGTTTCTACCTTACTTCCTTCTGTCCCTTTTTTCCTTCCTTCTTTTCTTCTCCTCCCTTCTTTGCTTTACTTATTTTTCCTTTCTAACAACGATGTGGCCTGTGCATGCATGGATAAGGAAAGACAGAGGTCTGAGGATTAGCAGAGATTGAAAATCCTAGAAAGAGAACGAGACTAGAAGTGATAAAAAGAGAAGAAATATGATCAAGATATTACACCCAAAAAAATTCTTGTAAAGAAGAGAGTGTATAAACCTCTCTCTAAGACTAGAGGGGCCAGGCATAATATCTTAACTGAGCTTGCACTGAACTTATTGCAATGATCCCTGCTTGTCGTACAAGTAGAAGAGTGTTCAAATTCCTGCCATTCTTCTGCGCTAAGAATAGATTGAAAAACAAACAAGAATCAAATTACTGTAAACACAGTCTAAAAATCAGTGGATAGGGGATTATATCCAAAGGGAAAAAATCAAGAAGTTTGTGTACTTTCTGTTTTGGAGACCAGCAGTCCATAAAGCAACTATCTGCTTCCAAACCTGCTGTCAGAATTGATGGATATCTAAATATAGACTATTATTATTTTTTAGTTCTATAAGCCTCCTGAAGATTTAATTAAAAGGAATCTCAACAACCTAAAGAAAATTATGGGTTTATTACATTTAAACTGTAATAAATAGAGTAGAAGTTTCTAGGAGGAAGGGGTTGGCTACTTGCCAAGCCATCACCTAGGTATCTTGGTGCACTGAGAATCACCTTGAAGGCTCACAGACTTGGCTTTATACACTAAGAGTAGAGCCACCTCTGAAGGCCAAACTCACATTAACCAAGCTCATAACATACAGATTTACCAGAATACCAACTTCTTAAATTATACTGAGAAATTTAATCATCAAAGGGCTTAGACAATCTTGTCCTCTGCTTGAAACAGTATCTCCTTGCCGGCAAGCTCTGTGGGATGATGCTTGTAACTATAATTTTACTTAATGCTTTTGGAATTAGAGCTAGAGAGTTAGATATGTGGTTCAAAGTGGATTACTGGAATCCCCTGACAATTGTTCAATGCACCTATATCTTTGAGAGGAATATCGCTGCCACTAAGTCTCCACAGGACCCATGGACTTGATTTATTTTTTCATTTGTAATTCCTGTGGGCCTTATTGCATATGCCATATTCCTATGTGGTTTTTTTTTTTTTTTTTTGAGACAGAGTCTCACTTTGTTGCCCTGGCTAGAGTGAGTGCCGTGGCGTCAGCCTAGCTCACAGCAACCTCAAACTCCTGGGCTCAAGCGATCCTTCTGCCTCAGCCTCCCAAGTAACTGGGACTACAGGCATGTGCCACCATGCCCGGCTAATTTTTTCTACATATTTTTTAGCTGTCCAATTAATTTTTTTCTATTTTTGGTAGAGATGGGGTCTCGCTCTTGCTCAGGCTGGTCTCGAACTCCTGAGCTCAAACAATCTGCCCACCTCGGCCTCCCAGAGTGCTAGGATTACAGGCGTGAGCCACCGTGCCCAGCCCCTATGTGTTTTTTAATATCATTGTAATTATATAATCATTTACATTCATAAAAAGCACTTACATTGTTATATCATGATCTCCATAGCAGTCCTATATTAATATTATCATCTATATTTCACAGAAAGGGAAACCAGAGCTTAGAGATATTAAGTGACTTGGCCAAAGACCCTGCAGACACTAACATATGAACCCTTGAAAGCAGGAAGCACATCATATATTTTTTAGAGTCTCAAGAACAATA